>JBBGZY010000668.1:1160000-1422500 GCA_037952925.1 Lithobates clamitans | reverse complement strand
TGACACCATCTAAACCAAATATGTTTATCTTGGCCTCATCCGACCACAGGACATAGTTTCGGTAATCCATGTCCTTGGTTTGCTTGTCTTCAGCAAACTATTTGTGGGCTTTCTTGTGCATCCTCTGTAGAAGAGGCTTCCTTCTGGGATGACAGCCATGCAGACCAATTTGATGCAGTGTGCAGCGTATGGTCTGAGCACTGACAGGTTGATCCCCCACACTTTCAACCTCTGCAGCGGTGCTGGCAGCACTCATACATCTATTTCCCAAAGACAACCTCTGGATATGATGCTGAGCACAAGCACTCAACTTCTTTGGTCAACCATGGTTAGGCCTGGTCTGAATGGAACCTGTCCTGTTAAACCGCTGTATGATCTTGGCCACTGTGCTGCAGCTCAGTTTCAGGGTCTTGGTAATCTTCTTATAGCCTAGGCCATCTTTATGTAGATGCACTCCGAGGTTTAGCCGAACAACTAGAGGCCGCTTCACATATGACCTTCCAAAACCGTATGACCTTAGACATGGTCCTAGCTGAAAAGGGGGTGTGTGTAAGATGTTACCTGAAATTAGTACATGCTGTACTTGTATCCCAGATAACACAGGCCCAAATGGTAAAGTGACTTTAGCCATCCAGAAACTTGAGGATTTGTCCAAAGAATTAAGGAAGAATTCAAGGCTCTCCAACCCCTGGGACCAGTACTTCACCTGGATCAAGGGGGGATGGCACGGGGTTTTAACACAGATCGGAATAGCCATTCTGATAATTCTAGTGACCCTAGCTGTCATGGTCTGCTGTGTTCTTCCCTGCTTTAAGAAGTGTGTAGAAAAAGCTGTTGACCAATCCACTCCCATGTTTGTGAACCAAGAAATACCAGATGATGATGAAGATTATGTAAGACTTGATTATGTGTTGAGCTCCGTTAGTCACCTTCCCCCCGAGATGCAATGCCATAGGATTACAGGGACAGACAGCACCTGATTGCCCCTCCAAGCTATATCGAGGGGGGTCGTGAGTCAGTCACTGCTCTTCTCTATATACAGCTGAAAAGAGTTGCAGAGGAGAATGGGTCATGGGAGTGAGTAGGACTTTTAGAATGAGGAACAGTTTGAAGTAGACAGTTTCAAGGGGGGAACTGTAATGGATGTGATTAAGGGAATCATGAAACGTCTATTCCAATGTGTATATATATGAGTACATGTTTTATATATCATATATTAGCTTCTACGCTTATAAGCCTTAAAAACAATATTCAGTAGAATAAAAGCTTGCCTCTCTCCTACTGTGGCAGGACTGCAAGAGTTAACAGAGAAGTTTGCGCCTGCTTCCCAGAATACATTCAGAATATAACAACATAACACAAGAAGCAATAAATGCTGCAGGAACAAAATTTACTTCCTTAAATGTGCACCAGCTAAAAGCCAAAACTTTGTCACGTTCCTTGCACTATATGTATTTTTGCACTTGTGGTTTGCATGTGCTAGTCTATCTGACGTATCTGGGCATTTAAACCCCCCTCCTGTCCAGACCAATTTTCAGCTTTCGGTGCTCTCACACTTTGAATGACAATTACTCAGTCATGCAACACTGTACCCAAATTATTTTTTTGTCCTTTTTTCCATACAAATAGAGATTTTTTTTGGTGGTATTTGATCACCTCTGGGTTTTTTATTTTTTGCGCTATAAATGAAAAAAGACCGAAAATTTTGAGAAAAAAATAATTTTTCTTAATTTCTGTGATAAATTTTGGTAAAAATAACCCAAAATTAGAGGAAATTATTTGGTCTGTGTGAAAGTTTTAGAGTCTACAAGCTATGGTGCAAATCATAAAAAATGTATCACATCTGATGTACTGGTGGCCTATCTCATTTCTTGAGACCCTAACAAGCCAGGAAAGTACAAATGCCCCCCCAAATGACCCCTTTTTGGAAAGTAGACATTTCAAGGTATTTAGTAAGAGGCATGGTGAGTTATTTGAAGTTGTAATTTTTTCCCACAATTCTTTGCAATATTAAGATTTTTATTTTTTCACAAAATTGTCATTGTAATAGCTTATTTCTCTCACATGGCATGCGCATACCACAAATGACACCCCAAAATACATTCTGCTACTCCTGAGTATAACGATACCACATGTGTGGGATTTTTTCACTGCCTGGCCACATACAGAGGCCCAACATGCAGGGAACTCCATCAGGTGTTTTAGGAGCATAAATTACACATCTCTTATCTCAACCACCTATTACACTCTTGAAAGCCCTGGAGCACCAGGACAATCGAAACACCCACAAAATGACACCATTTTGGAAAGCTAACACCCCAACGAATAATATATGAGGCATAATGAGTCTTTTGAACGGTTCATTTTTTTCCAGAAGTTTTTGGAAAATGTGGAAAAAAAAAATGCATTTTTTTTTACACAAAGTTGTCAGTTTATAAGATATTTCCAACACATAGCATTTAGATAGCAAAAATGACACCCCAAAATACTTTCTGCTACTCCTCCTGAGTATTACGATACCCTATGTGTGGGACTTTTCCACTGCCTGGCCACATACAGAGGCCCAACATGCAGGGAACACGATCAGGTGTTCTAGGAGTAAAAGTTACACATCTCATTTCTCAACCACCTATTACGCTTTTGAAGGCCCTGGAGCACCAGAACAATGGAAACACCCACAAAATGACCCCATTTTGGAAAGCGAACACCCCAACGTATAATCTGAGGCATAATGAGTCTTTTGAACGATTCATTTTTTTCCAGAAGTTTTTGGAAAATGTGGGGGAAAAAAATGAAAACATATTTTTTTTTTTTTTTTTACACAAAGGTGTCCGTTTATAAGATATCTCCAACACATAGCATTTAGATAGCAAAAATGACACCCCAAAATACATTCTGCTACTCCTGAGTATGGCGATACCACATGTGTGAGACTTCTACACAGCCTGACCACATACAGAGATCCAACATGCAAGGAACACCGTCAGGTGTTCCAGGGACATATAGCATGCACATACCAAGAATTACACCCCAAAATACATTATGCTGAGCAAAGTCTAAACAAAAGATTACCTGTGGTTGTAGTAGCGCAGTTGTACACAGGAGGATAGCACTGGTCCAGGCAGCAGGCAGGGATTTGGTCAGCAACGGCAAACACAATTGTCCAGGCAGCAGGCAGGGATACTGTCCAGGGTTAGTGCAGGCAGAGATATTGTCAGAAGTGCCAATATTGGTCCTGGTAGTAGGCAGGAACATGTGGTGTGGTCAGTGCAACAGGCAGAGACATAATGGCAGTAAGTCCTACAGGCAGCAGGCAGAAGTAGGGCCTCGTTCAGGACAGAATGGGGACAGGGGTAGAGGCTTCTCCCACCCAAATCTCTTTGAAGCCTCCAGACCCTAATCTAGGAATGGGAAAACAAAAAAAAATGTTTTCCTCATCCAAAAAAACAATTCTGGAGCCCCTCACATATGTGAGACCCCTGTGTTGAATCCCACTAGTCCAGTTGCAGGGTGCAAGATCAGTCCAAGAGGCAGGCAAATATCATGGTCTAACAGTCCAAGGTCAGTTCTTTGATCAGGCAGAGGTATGTACAGAATTGTCAGGCAGAAGCATGGTCAAATAACAGTCCAGGGTCAGTTCCAGATTAGGCAGTGGTATGTACAGAATCAGCAGGCAGAAGCGTGGTCAAATAACAAGCCAGGGTCAGTTACAGAGCAGGCAGTGGCATAAGGTGTGTGAAGGCAGGAAGTAAGGATTACGTTTACCATACTTCACTAATAATTTATTGAAGTATGGTAACGGCGAAAACATTCACCTATGCAGAAACCTGGTTCGGAAGGACATTGGGCACAGTAATAAGATGTGTCTCTTCTGTCTCCTGCTCTGGTACACACCTTACATTTTTTTGACATTGTTGGCCTATTGGTCTGGGAGGGAATCTATCTGGAAAGTGGCGTTCGGAGAGTCGACTAAGAACATCTGATCGGACGCACAGTGGTGCAGTGGGTAGCACTTTCGCCTAGCAGTAAGAAGGGTTGCTGGTTCGAATCCCAACCACGACACTACCTGCCTGGAGTTTGCATGTTCTCCCTGTGCCTGCGTGGGTTTCCTCCGGGTACTCCGGTTTCCTCCCACACTCCAAAGACATGCTGGGAGGTTAATTGGATCCTGTCTAAATTGTCCCTAGTATGTATGAATGTGAGTTAGGGACCTTAGATTGTAAGCTCCTTGAGGGTAGGGACTGATGTGAATGTACAATGTATATGTAAAGCGCTGCGTAAATTGACGGCGCTATATAAGTACCTTAAATAAATAATAAAAATGTTTTCTGGTGGGCCATTTGGGAATATAAGGGCAGTGTAAATTTCCTCCTGGTAGCCAAGGAAGCGTTTGGGGTTTTGGGTGGAGTTGCGGTAAATTACATATGAGTAAATGGCCAATGGAAAAAGCCTTTCATAATTTGGGTAATTTCGGGGAGGGCACTGGGTGTTATCATTGAAATGAAGGGACCTCATTATCATTTGGTATCTGGTTCTGGGCATTACCTTGGAGAAGATTGGCATGTGGTGGATGGGGTGGGTTGACCAATAGGAATTCGAGGTGTTTTTTTTGGTGAGTCCCATACAAAATGTGAGGCCTAAAAAACCTTCAAATCCTCCACCGCTAAGTCTCTCCACTCGTAGGGATGGGCATAATAAGACGTTGGATTATTTAAAATAAATTGCTGTGCATAAAGGTTGCACTGTGCCACAATTGTTGATAACATGTCCTCTGTAAAGATTAAATCAAAAACATTGATTGGGGAAAAATTTTCCGTGTCCACCTGGACTCCTGGCTGGGCAGTGAAAGGGGGAATGTTGGCTTCTCCTAAATTAGGAGAAAGCCACAAGGGGTTCTGAAGGGCATAGGGAAGGCTGGCATGGGTCCTTGACCTTGGCCTTTCTTGCCGAGGTACTGAGGTGCTGGTGGATGCCACTGCCTCCTCACTAGAACGCCTTCGTTTGGCGGGCCGAATATCTTCCTCCTCTGAGTCACTCAGTGTTCCACTACTGAGGACTGGCTCATAATTTACGTCCGACTCAGAATCGGAGTTTGAAATGGAATCCGAACAAGAGAGCTCCCCATTGCTCTCATCAGCCTGGGAAAGTATCTGGTACGCCTCCTCGGCGGAAAAGCCTCTTTTGGACATGCTTGCTGGTGGTGATGCGACTACACAGGTGTGTGCTAAGCCTGCACTGATGGGCACTGATGAGAACAGATGGGCTGAGGTGGCACAGAGGGGCACTGATGAGGTGGAACAGATGTGCACTGATGAGGCGGCACAGATGTGCACTGATGAGGCGGCACTGATGAGGCTGCACAGATGTGCACTGACTACACAGATGTGCACTGATGAGGTGGCACACATGGGCACTGATGAGGCGGCAAAGATGGGCACTGATTTATTGCACAGATGTGTACTGAGGTGGCACAGATGGGCACTGATTTATGGCACAGATATGCACTGATGAGGTGGCACTGATGAGATGGCACAAATGGGCACTGAGGTGGCACAGATGGGCACTGATGAGGTGGCACAAATGGGCACTGATGAGGCGGAACAGATGTGCACAGATGTGCAATGATTAATTGCACAGATGTGCACTGATTGCACAGATGTACACTGATGAGGTGGCACAGATGTGCACTGATTACACAGATGTGCACTGATGAGGTGGCACAGATGTGCACTGATGAAGCTGCACAGATGGGCACTGATTGATTGCACAGATGTGCACTGAGGTGGCACAGATATGCACTGAGGTGGCACTGATGAGATGGCACAGATGGGCACTGATGAGGTGGCACAGATGGGCACTGATGAGGTGGCACAGATGGGCACTGATTAAGCAGAACAAATGTGCACTGATTGATTGCACAGGTGGGCACTGATGAGACGGCACAGGTGGGCACTGATGAGGCGGCACAGGTGGGCACTGATTGCAAAGATGTGCACAGATGTCCGGACACTGATCACCAATGGCACAGGTGGGCACTGATTGGCACAGATCCCACTGTACTGATGGGGCACTGTTTGGGCACTTTTTTTATCACTGTAAAAAAAAAAAACTTTTCACTCACTAGAGCACTGAAGGCACAGATCGCTGCAGATATCCTCTCTCTCCTCACGCGCGGTCTCTGTGTGAGGAGAGAGAGCTGGCAATGAGAGATGATCTCATATGTTTACATTTGAGATCATCTCTCATTGGCACCGCCGATCTCGCTGTAAACGGCCGCTGTGATTGGCCATTTACAGCGATCTGTGACTGGCTGTGTCCAAAGGACAGGGCCAGCACAGAATTTCCCCGATGCGCACTCGTGAGCGCGCACGGGGAAAGGGGGGGGCGTCCTATGACGGCCTCCCGGAAATTGAGGTCCGCGCTGTAGCCGTCATTCAGCTATGGCCCAGACCTCAAGTGGTTAATGGAATTGTATAAAAGTCTTGCGAAGCGGAAATATTAAACAAAGTAATTTGACTCTGAACTAAGCAGTCAGGGGTTGATATAATAATATCGGAAATTTTTTGTCTGAATCTAAAACATACTATACTGTGTGTGTGTGTGTGTGTATATATATATATATATATATATATATATATATATATATATATATATATACACACCATAAATGAGTACCCCAACAGATACGTATATCAGAAAACCTTAACTTTCTTTTCAGAATCAACATTTTCTATTCGACACTATACTACAAAATACTCCCACAATTGTGGGCCATTGCAACCAAGATTTGTTAATTTGCACACACATTTTTCCTAATAATTTCATGAGCTCCCGAACTTCTCCCGGCTAGCTAAGCCCATTATGCTCAACTACATGAGGCATGTACTCAAAGAAGAGGAGGACAAAGAGGGAAATCTAAGGCGACAAAGAAGGGTGAGCCTGGGGGGAGCTATAGAACAATTTTTAATACAGCCCCGGCTAACCTCCCCTGCTCCCAAGATGGCGGAACCGCGTGGGGAGACGTGCGAGGCCCAAGCTCAGAAAGGCCGGTCGGCATCCCCTGCTGCTTCGGTGTAATCAGGCTCTTACTCTGACACCCCCGCCGCCCTGCAATCGGTATCCCAGACCCCAATACCCAGTTCGGAGTATCGGAGGAGACGCTGAACTATGGGCACTTCCTAAAGCCCTCCCAACGAAAGCCGACACAAAGTCCCTTAACGGCCGCCTGGAGGCACAGAACCACAAGGACATTCAAGTAGTAAGGGGAGAACTGGGATCCCTATATCCACTAGACTGACTGCGGGAGAGACATCAGTGTCAGACCTTGAGCGGTGGGTGTCCACACTAGAACACCCACAAGATGCCCACATAGACGCTGCAACGATGCTGCAACTGCACCTAGAAGAAATGGAAGACCAGAGCAGGAGAAATAATCTCCGCCTACGAGGTCTCCCAGAGGCGACAGGACCAAAGGACCTAGCCGCCACGGCTACAGAAATCTTCCGCAGACTCCCGGGTGACACGCTTCCCCTGAGACGCTCCCCCAGTTTTTCTCCCCAGTTAGATTCTACATTCCTACTCTGAGCCCTGAGAGGCTCTCCCAGAGACTCTACCCAATATGTCCCGCTATCAGGACTTAAGTGTGGCCGACCCCCTCCCTGACAGCTGTCTCAGAGACTTTAGACACCTGGAGTGCCGTCCCCCTTTTCCCCCACCCCGATGCCCAGAAGTTACGGATATCGGGGAAGCCACACAGCTTAACTTGCACTTCTCTATGCCATCCCCGCGTCCTTGGCAGTAAGCAGAGCACAGAGGCCCCCCTCCTTCCGACGAACAAGAGCCACCAAACAAGTTGAAGAATCTACTTGGATTCTGAACACGATTGCCTGCGTTGGCCAGGAGATATGATTAGAAGGAGACTGCTCTTGGTGACCATGCTGGGAAGCGTGGGGAGGGACGGGGATTTTTGCCGGAGAAGGCGTCTGCCACCTCCAGTTCCGGGGATGAGAGGGTCTGACTCCCTGTGTATATTGAACGGGTCGGGCCCTTCGTTCCCCCAGTTAAAATTGACTTTTCACTGTTGCCTTTGGTTATGCATTTTTACTCTTTACAGTATTACAGGGGATGCAAATGTACTCTGTCTAAAATATCCAGGAGGAGTTGATATAAGCACTGATGTTAGATGACCCCCGGATGTTTAAACGAGGTTGCATGCCCAGTGAGGCGGGAACATGCATACATCTATATGGGAAGCTCTAGCGCCAGCAGGTGTTGAGGCTGATGTGACAATATAATATCGTGGCTTGGGGTCTCTGGGTGCAGCGAATTATCTGCGCCGGGCCCCCTGATACCCAGTGGGCGCTGAGCGGTACCGCACGTGGACCTCGGGTTGGTGTGCCCTTCTCTCCCCCCCCCCCGTGATGCGCAGGGGTCATAGGGGCGGGGGGACCCCGAGAGTCGGGTGCAACGAGCCAAGTGACTCCAGCTCCACTAGGTTGGTTGGGCGGGATGTGGTGGGAGCACCCCCTCGCAGTCCACTCCAGCTACTCCCCCACATAGGCCAGCACATCCCTCGTCCGGGCTCGGTCGAGATGTGCTTCTGCAAGCCTACTGCTTGCTATTGTTAGTTGTTTCTTCTACCCTTCTGCCCCCCTGTGGTTCACTTATTCTTCCTTCCCCCTCACCTGTAGGTCTTTTTCAGTTCACGCTGTGCTCCCTCAAGTAGAGATTCGATTGTAAAACCAGCTATACAGATGTCTTATAATTCCTGCACAGCTGAACACCTTTGCTGACACCCCTCCTCTCCCCCCCCAACCTGACCCCCCCCCGGATGGTCTAAAAATACTCAATAAATGTGAAGGGCCTGAACACGCCGGAGAAACGACGTATGCTGATGAATGACTTAAAACGAGCCTTCATTCAAGAAACTCACTTTAAAGAGGACCGGCTGCCAGTCCTAAAATCAGATTTTTTTCCCCTAACCTGTCATTCTACTAACACAACTAAATCTAGAGGAGTTTCTATACTTCTATCTAGTAGACTACCTTGAACCCATCGAGACTCCATGATGGATGAGCAGGGATGATTTACGTTCATCAAAGGCCTTGTAAGTGACGTACAATTGACGCTAGCAACCATATATGCCCCAAACGATCATCAAGACATTTTTTCATACGACACACTCTAAACTCTCTTCCAAGAAGGCCAACTGATCCTCGGGGGAGATTTTAACGTCCCCCTCACCCCTAATGTAGACGCTTCCTCGGGATCATATTCCATCTCGACAGGTTCCCGTAAACGCAATGTCCAGATCCTACACGAAGCTCAGTTGGTCGACGTGTGGCGCCTTCAGCACTCGGGAGAAAGGGACTACATGTTCTACTCCCCTCCCCACAAACTATATACAAGAATAGATTAATTCCTCATTCCCCACGGCCAACTCCATGCGGTTAAGAACTCCTCCATTGGCCATAGGACGTGGTCTGCCCATTCCCCCTATAGTATTGACCTATGCACTTTCAAACAACCCCTCTCACAGAACTCGCTTTTGGCGTCTAAACAAAAGCCTCCTACAGAGACCAGAGGTCCTGGAGGAGATAAATAGGGAACTAAAATTCTACTTTCAAACTAACACTACAGCAGACTGCGCCCCGGAAGTCATGTGGGAGGCTCACAAGGCGGTCATTAGGGGTATTTTTTTAAAACATGGCGCCCGCATTAAAAAAGAGAGAGAGAAACCGTTAGAGCTACTTCTCGCCAAACTCCACACTACTGAGTCACAACATAAAAGTTCCCCTGGTCCCCTCCTAGAGTCTGAACTCACCTCCCTCCGCAAACCAAATCAATGACCTCCTTAGCTATAGGGCTAAGGCAGCGCTACAAAAATGCTGCCTTACAACATACGAATCCAGAGATAAATGTGGGAAAATCCTTTGCTAGAGCGGTCAGACATTAAAATGCAAACCTACATCCCTCACTTCAAGACTCTGACTGATACGAAGGTCAGCTTACCAAACCAAATTGCTAAAACTTTTAGGGACTATTACAAGACTCTATAATTTACCAGCCCACCCAGAGCGCAAACCATGATAGAGGATTACCTATCCTCCACCCAGATCCCTACACTGACCCCACACAGTATAGCCGAACTTGACTCCCCGATCATACTGAAGGAACTGGAATTAGCACTTGGCTCAACTAAACCGGGTAGGGCCCCTGGGCCAGACGGTCTCACTCTTCAATACTACAAAACCTTACTCCCGAGCCTTAGCCCCCATATGGTGACTCTCTAAAATGACCTAGGGAAAACGGCAGCCTTCTCCAGTGATACACTACGATGACACATATCACGGTTATCCCTAAGGAGGGTAAAGATCAGACAGCATGCAGTAGCTACAGACCCATCTCCCTTCTGAACACCGATCCTAAGCTGTTTACCAAGATTTTAGTGACCCGACTAGCCTGTCATCTGCAAACTCGGATCCACCTAGACCAAGTGGGCTTTATCACCACTAATGAAGCTGGGGCAGTACAACTAAAGAACTGAATCTGATACACATAACTGACCAGACCCATACACCCTCCATCTTTATAAATACTGATGTGGAAAAGGCTTTCGACTCAACTGGAACTATATGTTCACAGTTCTTAGACACATAGGGCTAGGGGAGACTAGGATTAAATGGATTGCACAAATCTATTCAACCCCTACTGCACAGGTCAAAACTAATGGAATACTTTTGGATCCCCTATCAATTACGAACAGGACTAGACAATACTGCCCGCTGTCACCACTCCTTTTTGCCCTATCAGAGCTGTTGTAAAGTTAGAACTAACCCAGACGTCCAAGGCCTTACGGTTGGAGACACCCAATACAAAGTCTCCGCTTATGCAGATGATTTACCTTTCTCCCTAATGAACCCATCTACCGTGGACATCTACCGCCCTGAAATACCTGGGCACATTGTTCCCAGCTGACCTAACCCATACCTTTAACCTGAACTTCCCACCTCTACTGATTAAAACCCAGACCTTACTAGAATCATGGGCAAATGTAACCTTATCAAGATGTGCATTCTACCCAAGTTCCTGTACCTGCTACAGGCACTCCCAATCTCAATCTCAACGCTGTTTTTTACCCAGTTCAATAAATTCATATGGGCAAATAGGAAACCCTGTTTACCCCGCACCCTATTATCCCTTCCTAAGCTTAACTAAGGTTTAGCAGTTCCAGATGTGCAGAAATTTTATTAAGCCACACAGGGAGCTGCATTTCATTGATGGTATCATGAATTCACAGATGTGTCACACCTTGACCGGGAATCGATCCTGGGACCTGGTGTCCTACTGCCGAGCCACTGCTGAACCTCTTCCAGAGTAGAGTCCTTGTTACCCGATGCTGCTTGCTTATGGATTCTGGCTCCACGCCGTGGCCAACTGGAGGCAGGCACCTAATCTTGTGACCTATAAGTAGTCGTTTCCCCCTTCCCCAGTCCTTTCCCTAGTATAGGTTCCATTTCCTGCTTGTTGGTGTTTAATATATTGTATTTCTGATTGCTGACTTCTGCTTGTACCCAACTTCGCTTCTTGGATTACTCCTTTGGATTACGCTGATCGCTGTTGCCGACCCTGGCTGTTCCCGACACCACCAGGTGGCCTCTCTTGTCGGACAACTGTTGGGAGAGTAGGCTAATCGTGTGCAGTCATTGGAGGAGAAATTAGCTGCTATCCTTTGTCTACTGCACATGGTTCTTGTCCTGCTACATCTAGTAACCAAGAGTCTGGGGCTAGGGAACCGGTTGTCATGTCTAACCCCCAGGGTTCTCCCGCTCCTAAGATACCTCTCCCTGAGAAGTATGATGGGAACCCTTTGGATAGCAGGGAATTTATCAACCACTACCAGTTGTATTTTAGAAATAGTTACATAGTAGGTGAGGTTGAAAAAAGACAAGTCTATCAAATCCATCCTATGTGTGTGCTTATATGTCAGTATTACATTGTATGTCCCTGTATGTTGTGGTCATTCAGGTGCTTATCTAATAGTTTTTTGAAACTGTCGATGCTCCCGGCTGAGACCACCGCCTTTTCCTTTACCTCCACATCCTTGCCGCTCTTATGCCCTGTACACACGATCGGACATTGATCGGACATTCCGACAACAAAACCCATGGATTTTTTCCGACGGATGTTGGCTCAAACTTGTCTTACATACACACGGTCACACAAAGTTGTCGGAAAATC
Organism: Lithobates clamitans; assembly: GCA_037952925.1. Taxonomy (NCBI): domain Eukaryota; kingdom Metazoa; phylum Chordata; class Amphibia; order Anura; family Ranidae; genus Lithobates; species Lithobates clamitans. The sequence goes on along the minus strand of JBBGZY010000668.1, from coordinate 1,410,260 downwards.
CAATCGTTCTGAACGCAGTGACATAAAACACGTACGTCGGGACTATAGACGGGGCAGTAGCCAATAGCTTTTGTCTCTTAATTTATTCCGAGCATGCGTGGCACTTTGTGCGTCGGATTTGTGTACACACAATCGAAATTTCCGACAACGGATTTTGTTGTCGGAAAATTTTATAGCAAGCTCTCAAACTTTGTGTGTCGGAAATTCCTATGGAAAATGTGTGATGGAGCCTACACACGGTCGGAATTTCCGACAACAAGGTCCTATCACACATTTTCCATCGGAAAATCCTATCGTGTGTACAGGGCATAACAGTAAAGAACCCTCTACGTAGTTTAAGGTTAAACCTCTTTTCTTCTAATTATAATGAGTGGCCACGTGTCTTGTTAAACTCCCTTCCGCGAAAAAGTTTTATCCCTATTGTGGGGTCACCAGTATGGTATTTGTAAATTGAAATCGTATCCCCTCTCAAGCGTCTCTTCTCCAGAGAGAATAAGTTCAGGGCTCGCAACCTTTCCTCATAACTAATATCCTTCTGTGTTTGCCTCTGCTCAAGCCACAGTGACATTTATTATCTCCTTTCTAAAGGGAAGAGCTTTGTCCTGGGTGTCCCCCCTTCTTGAGAAAGATTCTCCTATAATTACCAACTACCACACGTTCATGAAAACCTTCGAGAAAATATTTGACGTTCCTGGCAGAGTATCTGCGACTGAGTCCAGCATTCTCGATTTACATCAGGGTAAACGCATGGTAGCCTCTTATGCCATAGAATTCCGCACGCTAGCGGCAGAGACTACCTTGGATAATTGTGCCCTTAAGGCTGTCTTCCCTAGAGGTCTTGCGGAACGCATTAAGGACGAGTTAACTTACCATGAGGTCCCAGTGGCCCTGGAGGATTTTATCAATTTATGTATCATGGTGGGCACCCGCTTCTCGGAACGCCAGTTACAGGGCACCAGTGACAATTTATTCCTCACAGACTTGGTGCTAAATCTCCCCCTCCGCAATCACTAGCCCCTTCTGTCCCTTCTCCTGTCGGGTCTAGATGTAGGGGCTGTGCGTTTGTCTGATAGTGAACATACCAAATAAAGGAACCTAGGTCTCTGTCTATATTGTGGGAAGTCGGGTCACGTCCTGTGTTCTTGTCCAGCTTAATGGATGATCAAAGAGTCCCATTGGGCCATGCTGTTTTGAATCCTCCTTAGGAGAGACTTTTAGTCCCAATATCCTTGTCCTATATTGATATGATAAGTGCTGTTCCACTGTAGCGTTTATAGAATCGGGTGCTGGTAGTGTATTTCTCGATGCAGCGCTGGTTAAGACCCTTCAAATTCCGACTGTTTCTAAAGACCCACAGCTCTGTGTAACCACTCTTGGCGGAGACCTGGTGATGGACTTATCACTCACGAATCAAAGCCTCTTTCCATCCTGTTGGGTGCTCTGCATTTTGAAGTTTTATCATTTGACATCATTCCATTTCCTAAACACACAGTAATTATCGGGTTTCCGGGGGGCGTGGTCAAGATGGCGACCAGATAGGACGTGCAAGAGGGGAGCTCCGTCCTGAGCCAACACTTCATCCGTTTATAGGGGACATATCCTCGCCCTAATACTACCGGAAGGTAGAGGAAGCAGTCGGGTATGAGAAGGGGAAGCTCCGGTTCCCAAAGGAAGAGGCAGCAGGCTCCTAGGACCCCGCCAACAATGAGAGGTGCGTGTGGGACGGCCTGCACCAACATGGCGTCCCAGACAGAGCAGGCTTAGTCGCCCCAGCTGGGAGTCGATCAGTTCCAGGCGCTCATGCAAGCTATCACGGGCTGCCAAACAACATTGACCACTAAGATCGAGCAGATGCAGCTTGAAATGGGCCTTATTAGGCGGAACATGGATAAGCATTGCGATAGATTATATGAAGTGGGGGAGACCGAAGACACGGTCAGGGAACACTCCGCATCCCTCCGCACATTACAGGTTAAAATGAAGGCGATCGAATCCCGAGCAGAAGATCAGGAAAATAGGAACCAGCGAAACAATCTACGCATGGTGGATCTCCCAGAGGGGGCTGAAGGGGGAGATCCCGAGACATATGCAGAGCAGTTGCTGCGTACGCTCCTCCCGCAGGCTCCATTCTCCCCTCATTTTGCAGTCGAGCGGGCTCACAGGATGCCGTCGGCTCCAGGCCCGCCTGGCGCTTCGCCACGTACATTTATTTTCCGTCTTTTAAATTTTAGAGACCGGGATCTCGTTCTCAGAGAGGCCAGGAAGATAGGAGAACTACGACATGTGAAGATCATGTAATTTCCGGATTTCTCCATCGAAACACAACGACAACGCAGATCGTTCGACCAGATCAAGGCCCAACTGAGGAGCAAAGGTCTCAAATATAGCATGATGTTTCCAGCGCGCCTCAGAGTGATTGACAGCGAGACCACCAAGTTTTTTGTTTCTCCGGAGGAGGCATCCAGATGGTTTGATTCCCTTCCTAGGCAGCGCTAAGCTGTTTACCGCTTGCTTTTAAATGCTCTGGAAGTTTCCAGTGAAGTGTGCAGTTACAAGTAGAGTGCATGGTCCTCTACAAATTCATCCTGTTGGCTGACTTAACACACAGGCTTCCCCCGAGGCCTATTCTGGAGGGCACATTGTTTGCTGTGGGGGCGGAAGGGAGGGGGGGGTTTATATCCCTAAGCCTGGGGGTACCTGAGCTCGTGTCCATATGGCAGATATTTTTCTTTTTCAAGATTGAACTGTGGATCACCCCTAGGTACTCACAACATCTACTACTGGAGGCTTCCTCGCCTCTCCTCCCCACGGGTACGTACCCTGTCTTTGAAATGTTCCAATATTTCCCTCTGGAGATGACTTTTCGGGGTGAGGTATATATTTGTTCTCAAGGGGGGGTGAACTTATGTGGCCGGAACTTGACATCTCGGGTCCCCTTCCCAAGGGCTATAGAGATTGAACTGTCTGGCTGACATATTTCTCCTGGCATTCATAGAAGGGACTAAAAAGAGCCTTATCATCCTGTCTTGGAGAACTCAGGTCTTGAACTAACAGCGGAAAGGGCAGTCCTCCATATCTGGTTGACGTAATACTTCTGGCCCTCTCTCCCCTTACAGAGGAATATGAGTGTTATATATGAATAATAATGTGCCCGTAGCTGGCTCTGGGCGAGGGGGAGGGATGTAACTAAGAATGTGCCCTTAGCTTGTTCTAAGTGAAGCGGAGAGGGGATTAATGTACTTAAGTTAAGTTGAGTTGTGAGCAGTAGTTCTTTCTCTCCCTATAGGTGGTTAGGTACGATTTATAAATAACTTAGACTGTACCCTCAGCCAGCTATGGGTGAAACGGAGGAAAGATATGGGTACTTAGGTTGGGTTGTGGTCCATGCCTCTTTCTCTCCCTATGAATAGGGGTGAAGGATGTATTTGTAACTAAGATTGTGCCCTAAGACTGTCTTAAGAGAAGCGGAAAGATGATTTGGGTACGGGGATGGAGGGATGGACCATAGCTCTCCATCTGCCTTTAGGTGGCTGTGAACGATGTATATATATATATATATATATATATATATTATTAAGCTTGTGCCCCTAGACAGTTCTAGGTGAAAAACTGTTGCCGGGGTTTCCTGGACGGATATTTCTGTGCAGGCTCCCTTGGTAGTAGTGGTCTTTACTACAGGTTCTGGGCGGGGCTCCCTAGCTCCGAATGGGGCTCTAGGTCCTTGGTGCGCTTGGTATTACGCACCACCCCCCAAAGGAGATTTCTCCTATCTAAAATGTTCAACAAGTTCGGTTTGGGTATACAAACACCCCATGAGTTACAATTGGAGGTGTGGGGTGGGTTGGGGGGGAGTTTGGTTTGTTTCAGTTTTATATAATTTTTTCTTTAATTGCCTTCCTTTATGCCTTATACTTCATGATACTGTTTTACTACGTCTGCTATGATTATTTTCAGTGGTTGCTGATTTTGGGGTTGGTAACTGTAGACATATGGATATCTCTGTTAAACCCTGGGATGTATGGGGTGTTCTCTCCTCCGGGTCGGAATAGCACCGATCCCTCCGATAATCCACTCCATTGTACTCCATGATGGCCCCTATTAAAATTGTGTCCTGGAATGTTAGGGGTTTAAACCACAAAATTAAGCGTTCCCTGGTTTTTGAATACCTCAAAAAATATTCCCCTCAGATCCGCATCCTTCAAGAGACACACCTGGTGGGTGGGAGAGTGATGGGATTAAAAAGACCGTGGGTGAGCCGTCACTACCATGCCACTTACTCCGGCTATGCTAGAGGAGTTAGTGTCCTGGTACATAAAACCCTTAGCTTTGAATTATTGGTTGTGGTCACGGACCCAGAGGGGAGGTATGTGTTGATACACGCTAACATAGACACGGTGGAGATGGTGGTGGTGGGAGTATATTTGCCACCCCCAGCTAATATCTCTATAATGCAAAAGCTGACCATGCTGATTGCCCAATTTCAGACTGACAATGTGGTCATAGCGCGAGATTTTATTATACCTCCAAATCCTTGCATGGATAAATTATCTCCTGACCCCGCTAGGGACTCAACGCTGTCTAAATGGGCTGATGTGTACGGGCTGGTGGACATATGGTGATGGAAGAATCCATCAGAACGCGCTTACACCTGCCACTCCTCTTCATACAACACTCTGTCCCGTATTGATATGATCTATGCTAGTAGCGCAATGCTCCCCAAGGTTATTGCAATCGAGATACTTCCACGGGGTGTCTCGGACCATTCCCCCCTACTATGTACAATACAAACTCATACTCCCCAAGCAGATAGACTTTGGCGACTCTCTAGATTCTGGATTGAACATCCGACCATAGAAATAGAAGTGGCCAAAGAGATAAGAGGTTTTTGGCTGACTAATGCCGATTCCTCAGGGATGGTAATGGTTTGGGATACGTTTAAAGCCTATATACGAGGGTGCTATCTATCATCCATTGCACGGGAAAGGAAAAATGATAACATTACACTGGAGGAGGCGGAGGCCAGAGCGCAGGAACTAGAGTCTAGGTTCGCCATGACTTCCAATCCTATCACGGCTCAGGATATAAAGGTAGCGTATCGGGAGGTGATGTTACTTAGGGTGGCCAAGGTTCATAAACGTCAGCTTACTCAAACGCAAAAGATTTTCGAACAGGGTGACAAACCAGGTAGACTGCTGGCTTGGATCTCCAAGGAGCAATCCCCAATTTCCACCATTGCAGGCCTGCGTAGGGAGGATGGGACTAAGGTGACAGACCCAGTGAACATCAATCGATGCTTTAAAGAATTTTACGAGGCTTTATACTCCACTAGGGCAAACTTCTCCCCAGATGAGTTACACAACTTTCTAGAGGGGGTGACGCTCCCGATTCTCTCTGACGATGCAAGGGAAAATTTAGACGCCCCGATTACAATGCTGGAGGTGCGGTTAGCATTGAGTTCTATGCAGACAGGGAAGACTCCAGGGGAGGAGGGGATCCCTCCTGAATTTTACAAACAGTACCTAGAGGAACTGACTATTAAAATGCACGACATGTTTACAAAATCCCTACAGGCCAAAGACCTTCCACCATCCATGTCTCAGGCCATCATAGTGGTAATACCCAAGCCTGGGAAAGACCCTCAGCTGTGCTCTTCATACCGGCCCATCTCCCTGCTCAACTCTGACGCCAAAGTGCTTACCAAAATTCTTGCCAGGCAACTAAATTAAGTTATACTTACCCTGATCCATGAGGATCAGTCAGGATTTATGCCTGGCAAGGGAACCGATATTAATCTGCGAAGGCTCTATGCAATCTTGGCCTCTGGAGGTGAGGGAGGGGCTGATGAAATGGTGGCCTCTCTTGACGCGGAGAAGGCCTTTGACTCTGTAGAATGGGGCTATCTCTGGGAGGTCCTCCGTAAATTCGGATTTGGTCCATCCTTCATCTCCTGGGTTAGGTTGATATACAGGGCACCGAAGGCCAGAGTGCGTACCGGAACAGTCTTGTCCTCGCTCTTTGTTTTGGGCAGGGGAACAAGGCAGGGGTGCCCCCTATCCCTGGGACTTTTTGCACTAGCTATTGAACCTATGGCGGCGCTTCTTTGGGCCTCAACTCAAATTAAAGGGATTATTAGAGGTCCACTTCAAGAAAAAGTGTCCTTATACGCAGATGACACCCTACTATATCTGAGGGATGATAGGTGCTCACTGCAGACGGCTCTGTCACTTATAGATAACTTTGGGCGATTCTCAGGAATCCGAGTGAATTGGGGGAAGTCAGTGATATTTCCCCTACATTCTGGGACGGGAAGCCAGCAGATGGACGGACAGCTGCAGAGGGTTCCCCAGTTTCGGTACCTAGGAGTGGAGATACATCGGGACTTAAGGCAGTTTATCTCTCTGAATCTCAATCCGGTGGTTCAGCGGATATCCCAGAGCTGTGCTAGATGGAGATCACTCCCCCTGACACCGGTTGGAAGAGTTAACCTAATTAAAATGTTGATTCTTCCTAAGTTCACTTACCTTTTCCGCCAGACTCCTGTACCTATACCAAACAGTTTTTTTCAGAGATTGGATAGCATTCTGGTATCTTTTGTCTGGAACGGGAGGGCTCCCAGGGTGGTCAAAGTAAAGCTGCAGATGCCCACATCGCTTGGTGGCCTGGCACTACCGTGCCTATTAAAATATTACTGGGCAGCAATCCTGGTGACAGTCAAGTGGTGGCTGTCAGGGGAGCCGGCTAACCCTGCCTCTTCATTAGAGGCGGCGTTGCTGGGTTCATATGCGGAGCTTAGAAACTTGATTCATAGGGGCCCTAGGTCTATTTCTCGGGTCACCCTTCCTATGACTACGACCCTGAAGGTGTGGGAGTCGGTGGCCAGACAGGTGGGTGGATCTGGGTTATGGTCCCCTGAGACCCCACTGTGGGGGAATCCTCGCTTACCACATTTCCACTCCATCCCTGATCCTATTGTGTGGGCCAGGTATGGAGTTACAACATTGAGGGACATAGTGTCTCAGGGGCAGTTGATTACATTTGATGCACTAAAGCATGAACGCGACCTCCCGAACCACATGTTCTTCAGGTTTATTCAATTACGACATGCCTATCGATCCCAATTCCCCTCCTCAATCACACTGGAGATGTCACCGGTGGAAAGAATGCTTAGATCCCCTGATCAGACCAAAACGATGTCTACCTTATATAATATGTTTGTTACGCTAGATACTTCTGGAATCTCCTGGCAGTTTACTCTCTGGCAGAGGGATGTCCCGGAGCTGACAGACGATGATTGGGAGGAAGGTGTCCAACAATATCTGCCCCTTGTAATCTCAGTCAGAGATAGATTTATTCAGTTGAAGTTCCTTCACCGAGCCTACTATTCTCCGGTTCGCCTGGCAAGAATTTACACTGACCGTACAGCTACATGCCCTAGATGTAACTCTGACGAAGCTGACTTCTTTCATATAACCTGGTCTTGTCCTGCAGTGATGGAATTCTGGAAATAAGTCCTAGCTGATATTAATACCATTGGGAAATTGTCAGTTCCATATAGCCCGATTCCTCTTCTTCTGGGTATAAGTGATTTTTTTGGACTTGACATGGGGTAAAAAGCTGTTCCTTTTTTACACTACGTTTTATGCTAGGAAAGCAATTTTACTGCAGTGGAACCAAACCTTACCACCTACTAAACAGTTATGGCAATCACTGATAAACACAGCACTCCCGCTCTACAAACTGACATATATGGGCAGGAACTGTCCAAAAAAGTTTGGGAAAATATGGACTGAATGGGTGAAGGCAAAGCACTTAACTATTGCATAGATGTGACCTAAATGACATTTAGAAGTGGGTTTACTCCGTTTCTTTTCCTCTCCCTCCCCCCCCCCCCCCCTGGTGGTGGATCCCGGATACTTCCTTTGTATAACAGGGTAGGAGATATAAGATATTAGTCTGACAACCACATATTACTGTACGTGTTGCTACTTTTTGTGAATGTGCGGATATGTGAAACAAATTTCGATGTATGATTGTTAGATGGTATAACCTGGCAATGTAAAGTTTTATTTTAATTTGTTTAAAAATCTTTAATAAACTTCATGTTAAAAAAAAAAAAAAATTATCGGGTTTCCTTGGTTATGTAGCCGGTCAATTGATTGGTCCTCTGTTCAAATTTCTGCCATGTCAACTGTCTCCAAAAGGTAGTACTTGATGATGTGTCCATTCATATGGTGACTACAGACCCCGAATTACCTGAAGCCTATGCCGATTTTTCTGATGTGTTTTCTGAAAAAGAAGCGGAGGGCCTCCCTCCCCACCGCCCTTATGACAGCGCTATTGAATTGCTTCCTGGTGCTCCCCTACCTAAAGGGAGAACCTATCCTCTCAGCCTTGCGGCGACTAAGGCTTCCTCCTCTCCTGTGGGGGCAGGGTTCTTTTTTGTGGAGAAGAAAGATGGAGGACTTAGGCCCTGCATTGACTTCAGAGCTCCTAATCATATTACTGTAAAAAAAAAAAATCTGTATCCTCTGCCTTTAATCGCCGAGCTGTTTGACCTGTGCAAGGGTCCAGGATCTTTACTAAACTGCACCTTCATTCGGCCTACAATCTCATTCGAATCAAAGCAGGAGACAAATGGAAGATAGCTTTTAATATTAAAAGGGGCCATTATGAGTGTCGCATGATGCCATTTGGTCTTTGCAATGCCCCCACTTTTTTCCAAGAGTTTGTGAATGACATTTTCAGTGAACTACTCGAGTCATTTGTTGTAGTCTACTTGGACGATATATACGCATTCACTCTAAAGATATGAAACATCATTTTTGCCATGTTCGCACTGTCCTCCAACGTTTACAAGATCAAATGTTGTACGCCAAATTTTCCAAGTGCTCCCTTGAACTGCCTGAAATTCCATTCTTGGGTTATATTATTTAGTCCGAAGTATTCCAGTTGGATTCCAAAAAGCTCGATGCCCTCTTACTGTGGCCCAGACCCTCCACTTTGAAAGAAGTTCAGTGATTCATTGGATTCTGTAACTACTATTGGAAGTTCATCAAGAATTTTTCCAAAATTCTGGCTCCCATCCCTGCCCTCTCTAAGAGAGGGACCGGTTGCTCTTGGTGATCTCCAGAAGCTTTGTAAGCTTTTGATCTCCTAAAGTCTGCCTTTTGCTCCGTTCCTGTACTCAGCCATCTGCTCAATTTTTTCTGGAGGTGGATGCCTCCAAAGTAGGTGCCGGAGCAGTGTTATCCCAACGACAACCTACTTCCAATAAACTTCATTTGGTCACCTTCTTCAAGAAATTCTCTGTCGAAGACCTAAACTACAACATAGGGAATAGGGAGCTCTTGGCTATAAAGCTAGCATTCTCCGAATGGAGACACTACTTAGCCGGGACGGTACTTCCTGTTGTGGTTCAGACTGACCATAATAACCTGACTTACTTGGGGAAAGCTCAAAGACTAAATTCCAGTCAAGCCCGTTGGGCACTTTTCTTCTCTTGGTTTAACTTTGTGGTAACTTACATTCAGGACACCAAGAACACCAAGGCCGATGCCTTGTCTCGGCAATTCCCTTGTGAGAATCTGCAAGTACCTCTAGATCATATTATTCCTCCTGAACGAACGAATTATTGCTCAACTGGATATGATCCTACAAAGGAACTTGTTGGCTGCAAAATCTCAGGCACCTTCTAGTCATTCAGTTCCAGCTAATACTTGGTTCTGAGAACTACGTAAGAAGTTTTGCAATGGGCCCATGAGCAGAAAGTATCCGGACACCCTGGTATCAGACAACCTTATGCTTGAAATCCCTGGTTTGGTGGCCTACCCTAATGTGAAGGTCTTTGTTAGAGCTTGTACAGTTTGTGAGGTCATCAAAATGCCTCGATTTGTTCCACAAGGTCTATTGCAACCGTTACCTGTTCCTCGTGCTCCCTGGACCCATATTAGCATGGATTTTATTGTGGACTTGCCCACCTTCAGTGAGAATACTGTCATCTGGGTGGTGGTAGACCGATTTTCGAAGTTAGCCCACTTCGTTTCCATGCCTGCGCTACCTTCTGCCCCTAGCTTGGCTCTTTCCTTTATTAAAAATGTCATCCGGTTACATGGTATTTCTGTCGATATTGTTAGCGATAGAGGCCCTCAATTCAGATCTTCGTTCTGAAAGGCTGTTTGCAAACATCTGGGGATCAAGAATTCCCTGTCTTCTGGATACCACCTCCAATCTAATGGCCAGACAGGGCCAGGGCCAATCAAGATTTAGAGATCTATCTTAGGGCTTATGTTTATGCAGAACATGGCAACTGGTGGGAGATGTTACCTCTAGCTGAATTAGCGCACAATTTGCTTTGGCACTCCTCTTTAAAATGTTCTCCTTTCCAAGCTGCCTTTGGGTATCAGCCCAGGGTTTTTCCTATTCAACCTTTGCTGGTAGTGGTCTTAGATTTATTGGATCTTTTCGTATTCTGTCTAGTCAACCCAGTGGCTTAAAAACTACACTTGCCCCCTCACCTTAGAATTTCCACTACGTTTCACATATCCTTACTTTTACAAGAATAGGTTCTCTCTACCTTCTAGACGTCCTTCTCCTGTCTCGGTGGATGACTATCAGGAATATATAGTTGGTAAAATTCTGGATTCCCAACGTAAGGGTAAACAACTACAGTATTTGGTGGTCTGGAAAGGCTACTCTATTGCAGAAAGGACTTGGGTGCCTGCTCGTGTTGTTCATGCCCCACGGCTGGTCAAGTCGTTCCACAATAGGCATCCATCCAAGCCTAAATAGGACAGAGGCATCTTTGTGTTGATTCCTGGTCAAGGCATGATGCCTTGAGGGGGAATCGATCCTGGGACCTGGTGTTCTTGGGACAGTTCCTGCCTGAGCCACTGAGGAACTTCTTTCAGAGTAGAGCCCTTGTTACCCAATGCTGCTTGCATTGGATTCTGGCTCCACCCTGTGGCCAGCTGTAGGCAATCACCTAATCTTGTGACCTATAGTCACTTCCTGACCCTAGTATAGGTTCAATTTCCTGCCTGTTGGTATTTGATATATTGTATTTCTGGTTGCTGACTTCTGATTGTTCCCAACTTCGCTTCTTGGATTACGCTGATCGTTGTTGTCGACCCTGCCGGTTCCCAGTCAGGAAACCGGAGTGACGGTTGGAAACTCCTGGCAGGCCTCACAAGATGTATTGCTCTATATTGAAAGAGGAGATGCTACCATCACTCTGTGCCCTTGGTCATCGTGCATTTTTCCAACATGACAATGATCCAAAACACATATCCAAGGCCACTGTTGCATTTCTGAAGAAGAACCAGTTGAAAGTGATTCAGTGACCAAGCATGTCTCCTGATCTGAACCCAATCGGTGAACACCTATGGGGAAATCTGAAGAGACAAGTTGATCATCATTCTCCATCCAGCATCCAGGCTCTAAAACAGATCATTCTTGAAGAATGTAAAAAGATAAATGTTGCAATATGTCGCCATTTGTTCATTCCATGCCTAGAAGACTTGGTGCCGTCCTTACAAATCATGGTCCGCATTATTGTCAGTGGAAAGAATCGTAACCCTTCATTGGGGTCAGTGGGAGGAATAGAAACAAAAAAGAACAGATTCCCCAATTGGGGTTTTTAGGCAGCAAAAAAGAGAGGGTAGAAGGCCAATATGTAAAAATATATCTTTATTGTACAAAAAGTGGCTTCAACACACTGGTTAAAAAGAATGAGCTCCAATAAGGGTGTTTACCAATACATGACACTCAACACATACACTGTATATATATGTTCATAACAACATAGCATATGCGTTGACGTATAACAAAATTTGTAGAACTGACGCGTTTCGACCTATATATTCCAGGTCTTCTTCAAAGGTCAATCTGCTAAAATTATACCACAAAAATGCATGTGTCAAAAATTAAATATGTATATTTGAAAACAGGTACATCACATATCAATACAGCATATTTACCCAATGATGAGTGTCCTAAACCCAGGAGCTTTCTGTTAGATAGATCCCTTTAAAATCGAAAGATTGCCCGTTCACCTTCCCCCAGAGGTCCCATGGCATCACCGCCGCAGCCCCTATTCCCAGGGGGAGATCCCAAAAATGTGGCTTACAAGAGATCACACTGTGAGACGCCCCCCATGCGCAGACCACTCAGCCGGTCAAATAGGGAGGACACCTGCAGCAACAACCCAGGAAGGAAAAAACAACAAAGATCGGAATAATGTATATTATATATTAGTATGCACTCCAACGTAAAGTCTAAAAATTGTATATGTGTTTGTATCTGCTTGGTTGTAAAATACCATAGATACATATATATACCCATTACATTGGCCTTGGCCCATGCATACTGGGTGTATGTGTCTGTGCGTAGAAAAGTCCACACACACATATACATATGTGTATACACACATATATATATGCCATACTTATGGTTTAAGATACCTATTTTAGTATAAAAAATATATAACGGAGTGCATACAAGGGTAAGAAAAATACAAGAATAGGGAAGGGAGTGGTTGATTGCAAATTAGTACCTCGACCATGTAAAAGAAGAGGTGTGAATAGAATAAAGAATGTGATTAATGAGGAATAGCGCTTAGTAGTGGAAGAAAGTGTAGAAACAAAAAACGTGAATCCCTGATGTGGACAACAAGGGTGTATGAAAGGTGAACACACAAAAATGTGAAAAACAAAGACCACTTAAGGGTGATGGGTGAGTCATGTAAAAGCAGGTGAAAAAGTGCCCACATGTGGGAAAAAAGCAAGTGTACCAAGTATATTACCTAATGAGCAAGGTGAAGGTAGTGCAGAGACCACACTATGTTGCCCTGTGTGCTTGCACTTAGGTGTGACCTAGCCCGGGATTGGTCACTACCTTGAACAGGCTAAGTAAACGCCTGTCCAGGTTACCATTTGGCAAGTCTGAAAGTATAAAATAAAGTAAAAAAGTATTGTATACATTTGAATATTTAAAATGTATATGTGGTCATTGTAGTAGACCAAATGTTATATATAGGGCAACAGAAGTGCAATGACATAAAAACAAAGTGGTGTACTTACAATGTGAAGCTGCAGAAGAAACCGTCAGCTGGACAGAAAGATATTCAGGATGGTCTGAGAGAGGCTGAAAGAGTGTATATAAGCCCTTGATTTGGGGCGGGACTCCGACGTAGATTAATTGACAACAGGTGCCAGCATTCCACTAATAAGACCGCTCCGGGGAGACCGCGCCTGGGGGCATGGCAGCCGAAAGGCGGCCTCGTGTGGTCCCCTCGGCGTTCAGGGCGAGCGAGAGCTCCGTCCGCTGACGTCATCACCGTCGCAATTGCGTGACACATCTGCATCACGTGGTACGCGCGGGGCCCCGCGCATGCGCAGTGAGCGGAGACGTCCGGGGATGTCCCTGAACGCCGCCGGCAAGGAGGAATCCCCAATATGGTAGCCAGGTCCAGCCTGGGTATCCAATGGGGAAAGGCGGGAGGAGGAGCCATCCATGCAGGAGCCCCTCCTCCCCGCCTTACCTTGCCGGGAAGGCACATCTAGGAAAATCAGCCCTGGTACGTGGGCAGCGCCAGCAGCCATAATGACTGCTCATGGGGGGAAGGGAAACAACCCATAAAGGGGACAAAAATTCAATTATTGTGCAGGATCAAGAAAGAATAAGAATGATATAAAATTATACATGTAAACATCTCATCCTATAGTAGTACATACAATTTTTGACGAAGAGGATTTACACATGAGATATCCATATATGTAGAGTAAGTTCGCATGTCTAGGTATATGAAGGTAAAATGAACACATGTTAGAGCAGAAGAGAGACAACAAAAGATGAAATTGAAATTAAATATATGCTGCATATCCAGAGAATATACGCAGAATAAATATATAAATGATCATAAATGTCCCTGGACTATCAGAGGGGGAATGGGAAAAAGGGGGAGGAGGGGAGAAGGGGAGGGAAGGACATGGAAGATGGTAGGAAAGTGGAACAGAGGAAAGAACCATAAGAGGCACAATTGCTCTCTATTGTTAACAGAGGGCAAGGAGGACCTTATTGGGTCTTGCCCGAAACAAACCCTTTTAGAAACGGGGCAAATGATATAGCATCATTTAATCCCGGGAACGAAGTGGCATTTAATTGAAATATCCACTTTTGTTCATGTTGCAACAGGATTTTGTTCCAATCACCGCCTCGATTTGGTATATGTACTCTATCGAGGGCGGTGAAGGACACTTTTGGCATTCTATAATTGTGTACTGACACTACGTGTCGGCCCAATGGTAGGTAGTAATTGCCAATCTGCATATGATAAATATGCTTGGACATGCGACGATGGAATTCCTGTTTGGTCTTGCCAACATAATAAGCCCCACATTCACAAGACATAAGGTAAACAATCCCTCTTGTTTGACAATTAGTGAAATGTTTGGGCTTGAACAATGCCCCATTTGGAAGATGGAAGATTTTATCACGTCTAATATATTGGCAGGTAGAACAATGTCCGCAAGGAAAGGACCCCAAGATTGAACAATGTTTGGATCTCTTTGATTCATCTTTAAACTCGCTTTGAACTAATCTATCTCTTAACGAGATAGCGCGCTTGTAGGTAATTGATGGTTTATTGGAGATAAAGTTGCGGACTTTTGGGTCATTCAACAATATAGGCCAATGTTTTTGGATGATATTGTTGACCACCTGATGTTGTCTAGAGAACCGTAAGATGATCCTGGTGGGGCCAATGTTGGTACCATCCATTGGCTTTTTTTTGGATAAAAGTTCCGACCGGGATTGTGCAATTGCTCTATTATATCCTTTTCGTAGGCAAGAGCGGCTGTAGCCTCGTGCTAACAGTCTAGTTTGTAACTTATAGGCTTCCTCTTTGAAGAGGGTATCATTCGAACAGTTCCTGCGTAAACGCAGGTACTGTCCATATGGTATCGACCTCTTCAGAACTGTGGGGTGAAAGCTCTCGGCGTGCAACACTGTGTTGCCGGCCGTGCTTTTACGAAAGAGAGTGCTTGAAATCTTCTTGTCAGGGGTACGTGCCAGTTTGACATCCAAAAATGTCGTTTGATCAGGATCATAGGTCATAGTAAACTTCAGATTATATTTGTTTTGGTTGATGCGATTCAAGAATTGGAGTAGCATTTCCTCTGAGCCCTCCCAGACGATGAGGACATCATCGATGTACCGTAGCCACAATTTGATGTGGCCCGTGTACACCGCGAGGTCCCCATCGTCTAGGAGGGCCTTCTCCCACTCCCCCAGGTACAGGTTGGCGTAGGCCGGGGCACAACAAGTGCCCATGGCCACGCCCTGCACCTGGAGGTAGTGGGAGTTATTGAAACAAAAGAAGTTATGATGCAGGATATAGTCAAGTCCATCTACGATGAACTCGTTCAATGCCTCATCGTATTTTTGGCTTCGATGCAGGAGCGCCCGCACAGCAGCGATCCCCTGGGTATGGGGGATCGAGCTATACAGGGCCTCGACATCGATAGCCACCAAAAAGGAATTCACTGGAAGGATAAGCTCTTCAGTTATTTGTAACAGATGTATTGTGTCCTTCAAAAACGAGGGCATACTAAGGACAAAGGGTTGCAGGAAAGAGTCGATGAATCGGCTCAGATTTTCCGATATACCCCCATTGCCCGAAACAATGGGTCGTCCAGGGGGGTCTATCTGACTTTTATGTATCTTGGGCAAACTATAAAAAGTTGCCACCCTTGGATGTTTAGTACAAATGAATTCGTATTGGTCCTTAGTAATAACTCCCTTTTCAAATGCTGATTGAATCAGTCTGTAAAAATCAGTGTAGGAGGCTTGGGGATAAATCGGCATTTACAGATGGGCGGGCATATAAATGGAACACCCAGATCTCGCGCAATTTAAAGAATAAACAATATACATCACAACAACAACCCAAGAATATTAATAACAAAAAGAATACAAACAATGTATTCAAACCCAACGATAAATCTGGTTCTAATCAGAATCAAAAGGGATCTCTTAAGGGATCTGGGAAGTTCAAAAGAAATCGGAACAACAGGGGTTCACCTGAGCAGGAAAGGAAAAAACGTATTGTGGACAATGATGTGGAGAGTGTATATGACTCTCCCACAAGTGAACAACCTATACTTTCCAATCTTAGACCCAATGGCTCAACGATTGGAACGAGCGAAATAGATCTCTTACCTCCAAACATTCCCACAAACATTACTCATACAAATCAAACATCAGGGCGCCCGAAAACTGGACCTCAGAGTCCTTTAAACCCGACACGGGGATTTCCCCTATCCCAGACAAACAGGGGAACAGGAAACTTGGACGCCTTTGTCACGAGGGGACAACAGAATCCCTTAGCGTAATTAATTTGTCATCTCATCCCCTTTCTGCAGCGGAAAGTAGCGTACTGTCACGTGGTTTAACTTTTTGCCCACAAAACAACCTTGACATCTTTGAAGTGATCACTGATCTGCATCTCTTTGCACGCCGGCTATTACTTAAGAGCCTCCATGCAAAAGTAGATGAAAATGTCGATACAACGGACTGGACCAGCTTCAGCATGAGAGAGTTTAAGGCCCTACGGGACTTGACCCTTCTCTTTCAGGAAAGTAACAGTTTGGATCTCATTGATCAAATTGATTTGGAGACTTTACTCTCCACTGCCAATGAGCCTACTAAGAATTCTACAACACGTTTCAAGAAACCCTCTGCAAAATTTCCTCCCCTCAATTTGAATCCAAGCATTGAGATCTTTGTTAAACAAACATTAAGAGATCTCCTAAAGCTCCAACACAACAAGAATGTACGTTCTGAAAATTTAACCACAGAGGAGTCTCAAGCTCTAGACTCCTTATGTAATAACACCAAAATTACAATTAAGCCATCTGATAAGGGCGGCAACGTGGTCTTGATGAATAATGAGGACTACGTACGTATGTGCCAAAATATTCTTGATAATGAGGAGTGGTATAAAACCATCCCCATTAGACTCATACAAGCCTCCTACACCGATTTTTACAGACTGATTCAATCAGCATTTGAAAAGGGAGTTATTACTAAGGACCAATACGAATTCATTTGTACTAAACATCCAAGGGTGGCAACTTTTTATAGTTTGCCCAAGATACATAAAAGTCAGATAGACCCCCCTGGACGACCCATTGTTTCGGGCAATGGGGGTATATCGGAAAATCTGAGCCGATTCATCGACTCTTTCCTGCAACCCTTTGTCCTTAGTATGCCCTCGTTTTTGAAGGACACAATACATCTGTTACAAATAACTGAAGAGCTTATCCTTCCAGTGAATTCCTTTTTGGTGGCTATCGATGTCGAGGCCCTGTATAGCTCGATCCCCCATACCCAGGGGATCGCTGCTGTGCGGGCGCTCCTGCATCGAAGCCAAAAATACGATGAGGCATTGAACGAGTTCATCGTAGATGGACTTGACTATATCCTGCATCATAACTTCTTTTGTTTCAATAACTCCCACTACCTCCAGGTGCAGGGCGTGGCCATGGGCACTTGTTGTGCCCCGGCCTACGCCAACCTGTACCTGGGGGAGTGGGAGAAGGCCCTCCTAGACGATGGGGACCTCGCGGTGTACACGGGCCACATCAAATTGTGGCTACGGTACATCGATGATGTCCTCATCGTCTGGGAGGGCTCAGAGGAAATGCTACTCCAATTCTTGAATCGCATCAACCAAAACAAATATAATCTGAAGTTTACTATGACCTATGATCCTGATCAAACGACATTTTTGGATGTCAAACTGGCACGTACCCCTGACAAGAAGATTTCAAGCACTCTCTTTCGTAAAAGCACGGCCGGCAACACAGTGTTGCACGCCGAGAGCTTTCACCCCACAGTTCTGAAGAGGTCGATACCATATGGACAGTACCTGCGTTTACGCAGGAACTGTTCGAATGATACCCTCTTCAAAGAGGAAGCCTATAAGTTACAAACTAGACTGTTAGCACGAGGCTACAGCCGCTCTTGCCTACGAAAAGGATATAATAGAGCAATTGCACAATCCCGGTCGAAACTTTTATCCACCAGGATCATCTTACGGTTCTCTAGACAACATCAGGTGGTCAACAATATCATCCAAAAACATTGGCCTATATTGTTGAATGACCCAAAAGTCCGCAACTTTATCTCCAATAAACCATCAATTACCTACAAGCGCGCTATCTCGTTAAGAGATAGATTAGTTCAAAGCGAGTTTAAAGATGAATCAAAGAGATCCAAACATTGTTCAATCTTGGGGTCCTTTCCTTGCGGACATTGTTCTACCTGCCAATATATTAGACGTGATAAAATCTTCCATCTTCCAAATGGGGCATTGTTCAAGCCCAAACATTTCACTAATTGTCAAACAAGAGGGATTGTTTACCTTATGTCTTGTGAATGTGGGGCTTATTATGTTGGCAAGACCAAACAGGAATTCCATCGTCGCATGTCCAAGCATATTTATCATATGCAGATTGGCAATTACTACCTACCATTGGGCCGACACGTAGTGTCAGTACACAATTATAGAATGCCAAAAGTGTCCTTCACCGCCCTCGATAGAGTACATATACCAAATCGAGGCGGTGATTGGAACAAAATCCTGTTGCAACATGAACAAAAGTGGATATTTCAATTAAATGCCACTTCGTTCCCGGGATTAAATGATGCTATATCATTTGCCCCGTTTCTAAAAGGGTTTGTTTCGGGCAAGACCCAATAAGGTCCTCCTTGCCCTCTGTTAACAATAGAGAGCAATTGTGCCTCTTATGGTTCTTTCCTCTGTTCCACTTTCCTACCATCTTCCATGTCCTTCCCTCCCCTTCTCCCCTCCTCCCCCTTTTTCCCATTCCCCCTCTGATAGTCCAGGGACATTTATGATCATTTATATATTTATTCTGCGTATATTCTCTGGATATGCAGCATATATTTAATTTCAATTTCATCTTTTGTTGTCTCTCTTCTGCTCTAACATGTGTTCATTTTACCTTCATATACCTAGACATGCGAACTTACTCTACATATATGGATATCTCATGTGTAAATCCTCTTCGTCAAAAATTGTATGTACTACTATAGGATGAGATGTTTACATGTATAATTTTATATCATTCTTATTCTTTCTTGATCCTGCACAATAATTGAATTTTTGTCCCCTTTATGGGTTGTTTCCCTTCCCCCCATGAGCAGTCATTATGGCTGCTGGCGCTGCCCACGTACCAGGGCTGATTTTCCTAGATGTGCCTTCCCGGCAAGGTAAGGCGGGGAGGAGGGGCTCCTGCATGGATGGCTCCTCCTCCCGCCTTTCCCCATTGGATACCCAGGCTGGACCTGGCTACCATATTGGGGATTCCTCCTTGCCGGCGGCGTTCAGGGACATCCCCGGACGTCTCCGCTCACTGCGCATGCGCGGGGCCCCGCGCGTACCACGTGATGCAGATGCGTCACGCAATTGCGACGGTGATGACGTCAGCGGACGGAGCTCTCGCTCGCCCTGAACGCCGAGGGGACCACACGAGGCCGCCTTTCGGCTGCCATACCCCCAGGCGCGGTCTCCCCGGAGCGGTCTTATTAGTGGAATGCTGGCACCTGTTGTCAATTAATCTACGTCGGAGTCCCGCCCCAAATCAAGGGCTTATATACACTCTTTCAGCCTCTCTCAGACCATCCTGAATATCTTTCTGTCCAGCTGACGGTTTCTTCTGCAGCTTCACATTGTAAGTACACCACTTTGTTTTTATGTCATTGCACTTCTGTTGCCCTATATATAACATTTGGTCTACTACAATGACCACATATACATTTTAAATATTCAAATGTATACAATACTTTTTTACTTTATTTTATACTTTCAGACTTGCCAAATGGTAACCTGGACAGGCGTTTACTTAGCCTGTTCAAGGTAGTGACCAATCCCGGGCTAGGTCACACCTAAGTGCAAGCACACAGGGCAACATAGTGTGGTCTCTGCACTACCTTCACCTTGCTCATTAGGTAATATACTTGGTACACTTGCTTTTTTCCCACATGTGGGCACTTTTTCACCTGTTTTTACATGACTCACCCATCACCCTTAAGTGGTCTTTGTTTTTCACATTTTTGTGTGTTCACCTTTCATACACCCTTGTTGTCCACATCAGGGATTCACGTTTTTTGTTTCTACACTTTCTTCCACTACTAAGCGCTATTCCTCATTAATCACATTCTTTATTCTATTCACACCTCTTCTTTTACATGGTCGAGGTACTAATTTGCAATCAACCACTCCCTTCCCTATTCTTGTATTTTTCTTACCCTTGTATGCACTCCGTTATATATTTTTTATACTAAAATAGGTATCTTAAACCATAAGTATGGCATATATATATGTGTGTATACACATATGTATATGTGTGTGTGGACTTTTCTACGCACAGACACATACACCCAGTATGCATGGGCCAAGGCCAATGTAATGGGTATATATATGTATCTATGGTATTTTACAACCAAGCAGATACAAACACATATACAATTTTTAGACTTTACGTTGGAGTGCATACTAATATATAATATACATTATTCCGATCTTTGTTGTTTTTTCCTTCCTGGGTTGTTGCTGCAGGTGTCCTCCCTATTTGACCGGCTGAGTGGTCTGCGCATGGGGGGCGTCTCACAGTGTGATCTCTTGTAAGCCACATTTTTGGGATCTCCCCCTGGGAATAGGGGCTGCGGCGGTGATGCCATGGGACCTCTGGGGGAAGGTGAACGGGCAATCTTTCGATTTTAAAGGGATCTATCTAACAGAAAGCTCCTGGGTTTAGGACACTCATCATTGGGTAAATATGCTGTATTGATATGTGATGTACCTGTTTTCAAATATACATATTTAATTTTTGACACATGCATTTTTGTGGTATAATTTTAGCAGATTGACCTTTGAAGAAGACCTGGAATATATAGGTCGAAACGCGTCAGGTCTACAAATTTTGTTATACGTCAACGCATATGCTATGTTGTTATGAACATATATATACAGTGTATGTGTTGAGTGTCATGTATTGGTAAACACCCTTATTGGAGCTCATTCTTTTTAACCAGTGTGTTGAAGCCACTTTTTGTACAATAAAGATATATTTTTACATATTGGCCTTCTACCCTCTCTTTTTTGCTGCCTAAAAACCCCAATTGGGGAATCTGTTCTTCTTTTTTGTTTCAATCATTAGGGGTGAGCAGCACTCTCTTTCCTTCCCTGTGTACCCTCCCTTCTTAGTGGGAGGAATAGTACCCCATTGTTGGTGTCAGTGGAAGGAACAGTCCACATTTTTGGTGTCAGTGGAAAGAACCGTGACCCCGTCAGTGGGAGGAAAAATTACAAATCACTGGTGTCAGTGAAAGGAATAGTCCCCATTGGTGTCAGAGGGAGGAATTTTACCCCATTATTGGTGTCAGTGGAAAGACGAATAAAGGGTATTTTATTGGTGTCAGTGGGAGTAATAGTGACCTATCATTATAGGTCATACAAAATTTCTGCATGTAGTAGTTTTTGTTGTGGGGTGTGTTCCTTTTTGCATCAACTAATTTGAGTAAAACTGAAGATTTTGTAATCCAAGTTATATTATTAAGCTTACTTTCATGTAATAATCTAAAAACAAATGTTCTATAAAACTCAGTTTTGCCAAAATTTGGAAATTGTTCTTGTGTTCATTGAGATATTGATTAAAATCTTACTTTTTACTTTCACTTGCTTTTCAAAAGGGGTGTACTCATTTATGCTGAGCACTGTAGGTAACAGAAACCTAGCAAACTAATAGTACAATATAGGAAGCAAGATTAACCGGGGCAATGCAGGAAAAAAGGGGGAATCAGGGCTGGTTACAGGAACAAAGCAAGCAGTAAGGGAACAGAATGAGCAAGATGGATCTGGCAGCAAGCAAGGTACTCCAAACACTGACGCGATTTGCAATAGCAGAGGTGGGACTTAAGTGCCCTCCCAGCAGCAGGGGCCAGGTGGAACTGATTGTAAGAACCTGTTGGCTGTTGGGAGACCTGCTGGTGGTCACTGGAACTACAGCTTTCAGCCCAGAGACAACAGTGCCAGCGGCAGGTGAACCGGTAGTGATACTTGATGCTGCCCATGCCTTCTGATTCTGTACCTCACTGCCCAGGCTTTAGCTTCTATCCTGGGTACACTCCTGACTTGTCAACCGCGCTGCCTGCAACATTGACCCACGTGACACCCTGTGCCCTCACCTCACTTGTCATGACAACCAGGGCTTTTGGACAAGAACTGCAAGACAAACCCCCTCTTCAGCTCGATCTCCACCAGGCATGTGACCATATCACTCAGCCAGATGTGAGAGACCAAAACGGGGGTTCCGTCAATGAAGGCTTTATGCCAGCAAAATTGCCTCCCTTCCCCAGGCAGTGAAGAATCTACAGGAGGGGTATTTTCAGCTAGAAAAGCTGCATGCACTCCATAGCTGCTGCACCTTCGTTTACTATAGTGCTGTGAAAAAGTATTTGCCCCTTCCTGTTTTTCTTTTTTTGCATATTTGTCACACCTAAATGATTTCGATCAAACAAATTTTAATATTACACAAAGATAACCTGAGCAAATATAAAATGCCCTTTTTGAATAATTTTCTATACTAAGGGAAAAAAAATTAAATTTTTTGTATGCACAATAAAAAAATTGTGGCGAATAATACTTGGCTATGTGTTTTACTTCAAATGACAGTATGGGAGTAGGCAGTTACATTTTAAAAAATACAACTTAAAATTGATAAGAGACACCAACATAGTTGTATCTTTGATCTTAAAAACTACAGGACAATGGTATAATAATTATTCTTGATATCACTAGACAAAGCCTTTGTAAATTTGTTTGCAATAACTCCATCAGTATCACCAGCAAAGCAGCTTCATTATTATCCCATTGAGAAGAGCATTGTGCGCTGCATTTGGAGATTTCATAATTTGCCACGTCAAAATGTTAATTCTCCATTACAAAGCTAGTTTACAAGACCAACCGCTTCTGGCTCCTCCTTGCTTTTGAGCATGCATATTTGTACTTTGGACTTTTGTCCGACGGACTTGTGTACACACGCTCGGAAAATCCGACAACACACATTTGTCCGCGGAAAATTTGAAAACCTGCTAGCCAACATTTGTCTGCGGAAAGTCAGACAACAATTGTCCGATGGAGTATACACACGGTCGGATTTACCGCCAACAGCCTGTCATCGGACACTTGCTGTCGGAATAAAACAATCGTGTATATGCGGCTTAAGGCTTTGGGATTCCAGCGAAATACACTGAGAGCCAACATCCACAAATGGAGAAAACTTGGAACAGTGGTGGCCCTTCTACCTAAATGACTCCGAGAGCACAACAACGACTCATCCAGGAGGTCATAAAAAACCTAGAAAAACATCTAAAGAACTGTCTCAGTTAAGGTCAGTCTTGTATACTTGATTCAACAACAAGAAAAAGACTGGGCAAAAATAGCATGCATGAGAGAATTCCAAGATGAAAGCCACTGCTGATCAAAAAGAACCCAAAGGCTCATCTCATTTACCAAAAAATAATCTTGATTATCCCCATTGGGCAAATGATCTGTGAAATGATGAGACAAAATTTAAACTTTTTGGAAGGTGTGTTTCACGATACATCTGATGTAAAACTAACACAACATTTCATAAACAGAACATCATACCAATAATCAAACATGGTGGTAGTTTGATGGTCTGGGGCTGCTTAACAGCTGCAGGACCTGGGCAACTTGTTAAAATTAATGGAACCATGAATTCAGAAAACCCTGAAGGAGAATGTACAGTATCAGTTCAGACCTCAAGTGTGACAAATATGCAAAAAAACAGTAAGGGGGCAAATACTTTTTCACACCACTGTAGATACCAAACATGTCAAGATTTAAAATTGTGCATGCCTGTGAAATTATGATAAACTAAAATTATCCATAGGTAATGCTTTAATGATATTACAGGTTATCAGTTAAATGTGAACTATGGTGCTAGAACTATTGCTCTTAGGCCCCATTAACACTTGTGCGACTTGTCATGCAACCCCAAAGTTGCATGACAAGTCGCAACCCATGTTTCCCAATGAGTACTGTTCATATCTGTGCGACTTAAAGTTGCAGCGACTTTAAAGTAGTTCTTGCACTACTTTGGTCTGACCTTAATGCAACTTTTAAAGGGTTTTACATTGAAGTCTATGGCCCTCAAGTCGCATGAAAGTCGCAACTGCATGATATGCATGCGGCTTGTGTGCGACTTGTAAATCATTAAGATGATCCACACAACCAGTTGCCGCTCTTAAAAGTCTTAATGTTAATTGAAAAACCACAGTCTACAAACGCAGATAAAATGCATCAGCGTTTCAGCCTACAAGGTCTTATTCATAACTACATTAAAGCACAGAAGGTTTTGAAATAAATAGTATCACTAAATGCCATAGACTCCACCCATCAATAGCCTTAATTGATTACAAATGAAGAAAAAGGGAGTTTGGGGACATTGAATGAGACTAAGGACATTGTGGAGGAGATTAGTAGAAAGCGTTTTTAATGACATGTAAAGATATAAAATTCATAAAATAATACAAAAGTATATGGCAAATATGTATGACATATAACTCCACATGTACAGAAAAAAAACGTAAATTTATAAATATATATCAACTTGGTAACACATAGTATAAAAATCTTCATAAATCGATTATGTAAAATCATATTGGTACAATCATCGTAAGGCAGTACATTGGAAGCAGGTAGGTAATATGAAATGGTGTAAACATGATTGCTGTGCACAATGAACTTAGGATAAATACAGGTGCAGGCATGTAACTGCAGTGACTGACGCGTTTCGTGTGTAGACACTCATCAGGGGAAGAAGTTCAAAGATATCTATAAAAGATGAATTAAGCTCATGTGACACTAAACATAACAGCAACGGGCAGTTGTGCTGATCCTGAATACTTACAGGTGATTCGATAAAAATTTGTATGGTAGAGCATGGTGAGTGAGAGCCAGGGCCAGAGGGTAGTCAGTCCCGGGAGCTGAGGTAATATAAGGCAGCAGGGCACACAGACAGAGGTCTAAACAGGTAGCCAATCTCATCAAGAGATCCAAGGTAGTGAGTGATGACTGTCAAAGAGTCTGAAAATGAGGTGTCACTATACTGCAAAGGATAATGGAAAGTGAAACAAAACCAAGTGAACAAGCTAATTGGAAAATAGTGCACATAGTGATAGGTAAAGGATACCAGTTGACAATAGTAAGGAAATAAAGAAAAAAAAATCTGTGAATGCCTGAGAGACAGTCCCATATCACCAAGACAAGTGAGGAAGGGAAGGGAAAAAGAAAAGAGTAATTGAGTAGCCCAATGAAATGGGTAACAGCATGTTTACCTAGTGAAGTAAACCGAAAGCAAGTGCGTCTGTGCCATAGAGCTTCTGAGGTGTGTGGCGAGGGAGGCTGTGTGCAGGGAGGCGTCATATGTACGCCCCGCATGCACGCCGGCTATCGCCAGCACTACGTCAGCACGTGGTATATGGGGAGGGGCCCCGACTCCGGCGGTAAACACCGCCCACGAACAAGGCACCCGGCTAGCTGGAAAAGACTCGCACCTCACGCAGAGACGCCTGCACGGCGTCCCATGTGAGGCACGGCAACGTAGCGCCAATGCGACGTGGGCGCCCGTCCACCCCCTGAACAGCCAATGGCCCCAGACAGGGCGGCAGGTAGAGGGGGATGGGAGGAGACACAAAGCGCATCTCAGCTCCCGGGCAAAAGACAACACAACGGCCCAGATGGTGGGGCAACCTACACTCACAGATAAATAGTGATGACATGCAACAGGTGCTGCCTAATAGATTTGGACATATTGATAATGTCCCAAGGTATAAAGCTACAGATGTGGTGCATGGCCCCATTCAAGCCTATAGAACCTCACACACAGCTGGCAGGGGAACACTGTCAGACCAGTCCAATAGCCTCCATCCATAATATGCAATAAACGAGGGGGGAATTGTGGGACTTTAAATTAAGCACACATGCTATGTGCCTCCATACCGGATTCATGAAAAAAAGAAAAAGGGAGTTTGGGACTTTAAATGAGACTAAGGCCATTGTGGAGGAGATTAGTAAAAAGTGTATATAATGACATGTAGAGATGTAAAATTCATAAAATACAGAAGTATATGCAAATATGTATGACATATAACTCCACATGTACAGAAAAAACGTAGATGTATAAATATATATCAACTTGGTAACACATAGTATAAAAATGTTCATAAATCAATTATGTAAATTCATATTGGTACAATCATCATAAGGCAGTACATTGCAAGCAGGTAGGTAATATGAAATAGTGTAAATAAATTGATTGCAAATGATCAACCAGAAAGAGGGAAGCCTTAACAACTGCAGGGTGGTTCCAGGTGTATGTTACTAAACTTTGCAGACAATATGATACAATAATGTACTAACATGTACAATAAAAAAGAAACAAATCAATTAGTCTCTGTTGGGGAAGGTGAAGCAGATGTATAAAAATGTCATAACATCCACAAACAGAAGACTAGGGAGAGAGGGCAATTAATGTAAATGTAAATCCAAATCCCACCTCAGGTTTAACCCATGAGTTGATCTTGTATTCAATTTAAAGATCCACCATGCCTCTCTCCCCAAGAGCCTTCTCTCTCTGTCACCTCCCCTGGATGAACAAGACAACCTTTCTGTTCCCTTAAACCCGAATGAGGAAAGGCCGCCTTGATGGCAATCCCTAAGGTGATGTGTTTCATTGGAAATGTGCCTGACATTAGGATTATGGTGTCACAATAGCATTCCCCTATTTGGGTTCTTGGGGTGCGTGTGGTTCCACATACTGTAGGCTGCACAAAGTGCAAGTAATAAGGTAAACTACAAAACTTGTACCACAGTTAATATATTGTTTCATAGTGAATTTCCCTCCTGTTGCTGTGGAAACAAAAGTCTTACCCGACAAACTTAAATGGCAGTACCTACAAGTTTTGATGTTGCAAGGATAATTCCCAGGATATGACAGCAAGATGGGTTGGTATTTGCTGGTAGAGGAGAAAAGACTAGGTGATAAAAAAAAATCCTAATGTTGGTGCTAGTCTGCTGGAAAAACGGCAACCTGCTTAAATTTTTGTATATAAACATTTTGTCAGTGTAGAGAATAGGAGGATTCTTTTTTAATGTCTTAATTACCGTATTTATCAGCGTATGACAGACACCTTAACTTTAAGTTCCAGGCAAAAAACTTTCCACAGACCCCCCTGCACAACACACAGACCCCCTGCATAATACACAGCCACAGACCCCTTTCATTATAAAGCCCCCCCCCCCCCTGCACTCCCAGGAAACCCCAGTCTCCTGGGACAGCGCTGCCAGCATACTCTACAGTTGAGAAAACATCACTGCCAGCCTCTTCTCATACACCGCTCCTCCTGTGTCACTCTCATTGTAAATCAAAGCTTCAAAATACCTCCATTAACGCTGCTCTTTCATAGACCCGGTCTTGTGACTGCTCTCCTCTTTTATTGACGATCATGTGTCCGGTCTCCAATCAAAAGCTACACTCGGAGGAGGCAGAGCGGGAGGAGGAGTAAGTCCAGAACGATGTGGCGTTAATTGAGTGATTTAAACGCTTAGATTTACATTGAGAGTGACAGAGGAGGAGCTGTATATGAGAAGGGGTTGGCAGTAATGTTTTCTGAACTTTAAAGTATGCTGTCAGTGGGGAAACTCCAGCTATTCTTCACACAGAATTCGAATCAGTCGATCGATTTTTGACCAATTCGAACTCCAATCATTCTGATAATTTGGAATTTGTTGGAAAATAAAGAAACTAAACAATTTTTTTTCCATTCTGCATGTCTAACGACTTAGTAGAACACAAACAAAAACGATCAAATTGGGCAAAGCCAAAGTCGTAACAAAATCATACTCATCCGAAGTCGCATCAAGTCGCAGGGTAAAGTTGCAATGGAATTGCATGATTTTTAAGTCACACAAGTGTAAATGGACTCTAACATTCGCAACATGCATGCTGGATCTACTTTCACATTTGCATTTACGTGCAAGCACAGGGGGATGGGGATGCTTTTACATTTTTATTTGTTAAATTTTTTTATTCTTGTCACACTTTTTTTTACATACTGTCACCAGAGCAGTGCAGTCACTATGGTGACAGAAAAAAATTGTGTATATATTTCTTACTTTTTCCATACTGTCATTAGAGCAAGTAAAGTGTCACTATGGTGACATTGTACTGCTTTGGTGGTAATTAGAGACAACAGCTAGCTACGCTGACCTACGGGGAGGATTTACTAAAACTTGAGCATGCCATATCTGATGCAGCTCTGCATAGTACCCATAGGCGTGCGCACAGGGTGTGCCGGGTGTGCCCAGGCACACCCTAATCCCCCCATGCGCATCAATGTTATTGTTCTGTGTAGCAATAGGAACATGGGAAAGATCTCCCTCTTACCGGCTCTGCCATAAGAGAAGTGTTTATCCTTTTCTCTTTCACCGTGGCAGCAGGGAGATTAATGTGCCGCAGTCATATATATGTAGATATATACACATGCATGTGTGTTTGAGCTTAAGGGTGCACACCCTAATGCATTAGGCTGCGCACACCTATGATAGTACTCCATAATACCCCTGTAGGTCAGCGTAGCCAGCTGTCTCTTCAGCTTCCAGGTTTTATTGTCATAGCTTAAACAAGCTAAAATTAGAAGCCAATTGGCTACCATGTACAGCTGCACCAGATTCTGAGTGCAGCAGTTTTAGTAAATCTCCCCCAATGTGTCATCAGAACAGCCAGCCATTGTACATGATCACCACCACAGCAGTGTAATGTCACCAGACCAGTACAGCCAGTCACGGTCTCCCCAATCACCACCACACCAGTCACCATAAGTTATCGTTAACGTGTACATTTCTCCCTGGAGAGCGATCCTGGCTTGGGTTGCTATTCAGAGAGCATTTGGCAAGAGTTGAGAAGGTGTTGTATGGCCTGCTTTAACCCCTTGGACCCCACACAGGCACTCCATTCACTTGAATAGGTTGCGATCCGCGAGTGCTACAACTGCCAAAAGTGACATGGGGTCAAATTCCTGCCACAACTGCAAAGCACTGCAGCAATGCTATGTGTACACCCCTGTCTGTGCAGATAAAGGGTGTAGAAGCTGGTGGGCAGTAAAGCCTTAGCTCAATTGCATCCCAAACTCACAGGTGAACAAGCCCTAATAGAGGAAATAACTCATAAAGTAATTTATGCCCCTAGAATGCCTGAAGGTGCTCCTTGATGACTGGGCCTTTCTCTATGTATTTTGAGGTGTAACTCAAACTATGCCTATGCTGTTCGTTATGTACGTGTACAATGGCTGGCTTTTCCAAAATCTTGTGGCAAAAAAAATAAGTCTTCAAAACTCCATACCTGTTAGAACATACCTTTGGGTGTTTGCTTTTCAAAATCTGGTCATTTTGTGGGTGTTTCTGCTGTCCTGGTGCTCCAAAAATGGGATAGGTAGTCAGGAAATTAGATGTGTAATTTATGCCCCTTGAACACCTAAAGTTGTTTCTTGGATTGTGGACCTCTCTATGTGGCCAGGCTATGAAAAAGTTTCACACATGGTATTACCTCCCATACTCGGGAGGAGTAGCCAAAAGTGCTTTAATGGAGGAGAAGATTTGGATGCCGCACACCGGATGTAGTCAAAAATCTTCACTTTATTGAAAAAATGGGATCATCAAAATAACAAGACTGTCATGCAGAAAGTACAGGTAGGCTGACGCGTTTCGCACTCAGGACTGAGTGCTTACTCATAGCTAACAAATATTAAAAAGACAAACTCTTATATAGCTCAATGGGGTATCACATGATTGCCCAATTAGGTGGTCATTGAGTTTCAGCTGGAAGCCGACTTAATGAGGTCTCGGCATCTGCTGGCTATTTGGTGTGTTGACTGATTGAAAAATGTTTTCAAATGAACGTGTATATAATAATGAATATACTTCTATAACGTGTATGTATAAAAGGTGATGAGTATAAAAAAAAAGAGAATTACTATTAGGTGAAAGGAAAAAATGTGTAAAAAATATTTCTCATTAAAAAAAGAGAAAATATGTTGATAAAAATATTCAGACAACGTGCAAAGTAAATGTGAAGAATGAATGTAATAAAACTATATGTGAACAAAATATATATATATGATGAAGCTCTCTATAATATGCCGGTGAAGTAGATGAAGCTCTCTATAATAAGCCGGACTAATACAGGTGAAATATAGAGCAATGTGACCTGAAATAATGCGTGATATGCCCGCGGTTGATAACAAGGTACATATGGGGCCCTATAATATTAGAAAATGTGGGATTCAAAGACATAAAATCACGCTGATAAAGGTTGCCCTGATCTGGTCAAATGGCAGTGATATATGCAGGGTCCCAGTAGACTGACTTGTAACGTAGTGATTCTAAATGATGAGCCTGGCCGAGAGCAGGGTGTGTGTGGAATTTCAGGAATGAAGCAGCGGTGTTCAAGGTAATAGAACGCCGCTAATCTGTGTCACACTAAATGTCTAGATGGAATTATAATGATGGTAATAAAGTTGGTAGAGGTCTCGGCCAGTCACCCAAGTTTAAGGGATCACAAAAAAGGACAAATGAAAAACAAGTAAGGTACTATAGGCTGGTATACGAAGACATAAAATCACGCTGATCAGGGTTGCCCTGATCTGGTCAAATGGCAGTGATATATGCAGGGTCCCAGTAGACTGACTTGTAGCGTAGTGATTCTAAATGATGAGCCTGGCTGCGAGCAGGGTGTGTGTAGAATTTCAGGAATGAAGCAGCGGTGTTCAAGGTAATAGAGCACCGCTAATCTATGTCACACTAAATGTCTAGATGGAATTATAAAGATGGTAATAAAGTTGGGGGTGGTCTCGGCCAGTCACCCGACTTTAAGGGGTCAC
Source organism: Lithobates clamitans (assembly GCA_037952925.1). Taxonomy (NCBI): domain Eukaryota; kingdom Metazoa; phylum Chordata; class Amphibia; order Anura; family Ranidae; genus Lithobates; species Lithobates clamitans. The sequence goes on along the minus strand of JBBGZY010000668.1, from coordinate 1,379,213 downwards.
AAAAAAGGACAAATGAAAAACAAGTAAGATACTACAGGCTGGACGAGAATGTTACCAGACTGAGGTCGTAAAAATTATCCGGACAGACAATTAAGTTAGAAATATATTAGTTTGTGATCCATCTCGGGTGGCTCATGTAAAAACATGTCTCAGTATATGCGTGTCAGCAAATGCCAAGACCTCCAAACAAAACATATTAGAATAATACATCTTATGGGTCCACTAATACAATATTACATATATTGACACCGGCAAGTGAAACAGATGAAAACAGGCATATAATGATCGGCGTGAATCCAATCTATAAAGACGATGAGAAGAAATGTTATAATGCTGCATTCTAAAGAGAAACAACTACATATTCATATTGCAACATTACACTCGCAAAATAAGCACTGAACACAAACTATACAATGTATGTCAGCTTATGTACATATAAATAGGCTTAATATATCTGAATTATGATCCCAAGGTGTCCAAAAAAATATATATATGGACAACAAGGTGTACAAAATGTAAATGAATGAAAATGAATAAAATAAATAAAATAAAATAAAGTAAAAAAGTGTGAAAACATATTGCGTAAAAGCCTAATATATATATCAGGTGTTTCCTATACAACTAGAAAGATGTATAGGACAATGATAAATTCCATATATATCTATGTGATGAAGAATGAGCTAGAATAAAAGTAATAATACTGAAATAAAATTGTGAAACCTCATGATACAAATCATGAATAATTATCAAAAGAAAACGAGGAAAAAGGTAGGTATAATAACACAAAAATGTGTGGAGAGCGAAATAGAATAAAACTATTTATCTCAATATTGTCGCGATATGCATCCTCAGGTAAAATTAGCTTGTACTTTAGTCAGGTATATAAAACACCCGAACATGATGGATATCGCGAAACAATAAAAGATATTGTATATTGCTATTGTTAGTGTAACCTTTTGCAAACATCTATTATTGGCCATGGTTCCCTGGGAATTCCTGCTCTGCCATAGTTACTATACTGAGTATGCAGAGTAGGGGAACTTGTCGGGCATGTATACCAATCAAGGTGGTAAATATTATATATTCATGTATAAGATTGGGTATGTTTGTACATGGGCCCCAATGGTCAGTAGATGGAAAAAAAACTCCTATTTTGGCACCATCTGACCGGAACACAAAACAAGAGGAAATAGAAAATGGCTGACAAAACGTGAAAATGTAAAAAACGAACATAAAATGTTCTTTATAAGGACTCATGATAGTGTAAGTGTTATGACCATGTTCAAGCAGTATAGGAAAGTTACTCATAAAAATAGGAAACATCCCATTCAAAGTTAAGGCCCAAGGGAATTCTCGTATTTAAAGAGAATATCCAATAAACTTCACGTTTGCAAAGCAGTTGAAACCTGTCTCCTCCTCTAGTGGGGGTGACAATTTTCTCTATACCTTGGATATGGAGACTTGTTACGTCTTTCTGGTGTACAAAAATCCAATATTTTGCCACGTTAGTTAATCTGTCCTTTTCAATATCGTATAAATGGTCATATAGACGGTCCCTGAGGCGGCGTGTTGTCCGCCCGACATACTGAATCTGGCAAATATCACAAGTAATCACATATATTATAAACTGGGTGTTGCAGTTTATGAATGAGGCGATATTAAAAACTTTGCCATTTGTACAAGATTGAACCTGCTTGCCCTTTTTTATGTGACTACAGTAATTACATCCTTTTTTGCCACATTTGTAGTTACCCTTAAAATTTAACCAGTTGGCCTTCCTTTGTTCAGATACTACTAGGCTGGGTGAAAGTGAATTCCCCAGGGTGGGAGCCCTGCGGGAGACCACTTTAATCCCTTTGGACAGTATATTGTTAAATGCAGCATCGTTGTATAAGATGGGAAGGTATTTGGTGACAATTCTCCTAATTTGGTTAAATTCTGCACTGTATGGTGTAGAAAATACTGGGATGTTAATGGAAGGGGGGCTAATGTGAAGTTTATCTTGTAATAATGTATGTCTAGGGATGGCACTGGCTCTGTCAAGTGCTCTATTAACTAGAGCTGTACCATACCCCCGGTTTCTAAAACGCTGGGCCATACTATGTGCCTCTCTGTGAAAACTTTCAGGGGTGCTACACAAGCGTTTGAGCCTCAAAAATTGTCCATACAGAACACCTCGTATGGTATGTTTGGGATGTGCTGAATCTGCTCTAAGAAGGGCATTCCCAGCAGTGGGTTTCCTATATAAGGTGGTATGGATGGAGTTGCCTGTACCAGTGAGCTTAACGTCCAAGAATTCGATGCTGTGAGGTTGTAAGGTGCCTGTGAAGTTCAAGTTAAGATCATTGTTGTTGAAATATGAAAGCCAGGTTCCTAGATCAGCATCTGCATCTGATGTAATAAACAGGAGGTCATCAATGAAACGGCAATAAAAAACCGTATCTAGTCTGTGGGGGCCATCACTTCCAAAGATGCGAGACCTCTCCCACCAACCCATGAAGATGTTGGCGAGGGAGGGCGAAAATTTGGCGCCCATAGAGGCCCCGCATCTCTGGAGATAATAGCCCCCATCAAACATGAAGAAATTGTGTGTGAGTAAATAATCTAATGCCTGTAAAATAAAATCTTGTAAAATGAGAGAAAATCTGCCTGATTCTTTGAGAGCCCAAGCAACTGCCTGTATGCCCAGATTGTGTGGGATGCTAGAATAGAGACTGGTGACATCACAACTGATCCACCTATATCCACTCTCCCATCGTAAATGGTGTAATTTACTAAGCAACTGCTTGGTGTCTCTCAGGTAGCCAGGCAGGCTGGTGGCCAAGGGCTGTAACTGGGAGTCCACCCATTCGCCCAGGTGCTCGTTAAGTGAACCGATGCCTGCTACAATGGGCCGGCCTGTTAAGGGCTGAAGACCTTTGTGGACCTTGGGTAAATGGTGGAATATAGGCATGATTGGATGTTCAGGAATAAGCTTCTCTTTATCTGAATGTGAAAAAATACCCATCGATACCGCTCTGTCTAAAAGGGCAGAAAGTTTGTGTTTGAAGGGGAGTGTGGGATTGGATGAAAGTAATTGGTAGGTCTGTGTGTCAGATAACTGACGTAAAGCTTCTTGTATGTACATGTCAGTGTCCAAGACAACCACTACCCCCCCTTTATCTGCATTCCTGATAACTATGCTAGTGTCTGCTGTTAATGTTTTTAAGGCTAATCTCTCATTTTGTGTCAAATTATCTTTAATGGGTTTTCTATGGCAACTGTGAGCCAAGCGAGTTAATTCCCCCTCCACCAACCTCTGAAATACATCAAGATCTTTGCCCCTGGATGCCACTGGGTAAAAGTCAGATTTAGATCTGATTATTAGTTTTTTCTGTGAATCAGTGGGATCTATGGGGGGTGGATCCGATTCATCTGCCAGTGTTATTAAATCTTGCAGTGCACACACTTCATTAAAAGAGATGGGTGAAGGGGGAGACTCACCTGATTCGCCAAAGTTCCCTGGAACGACCTCTTCTCTAGAACAACCAAAGTGTTTCTTAAGTGTTAATAAACGAGAAAACCTGTTAACGTCCAAAATAGTGTGAAATACATCAAAATGTCTATTAGGGCTAAAGTTAAGGCCTTTTGATAGAAGGTTGATCTCCTCTTCTTTTAAAGGTCTTTTTGAGATATTAAGTACGGTGGAACTAATTTCTTCATTTTGCCTCTCAAGCTGTAATGTGAGTTGTTTGGAGTTCTTGTGTCTCCTGCCGCCCCTTCTTGTTTTTTTATGGACGATTTCTTCCTCTTGGTGTAACCCGACCTGCGAGGGTTTCCAGCGTTGGTGTGGTTGTTGCTTCTGTTTGTTTCCACAGAACCTGTTGACCTGTCCAGAGAAGAGTCTGACATAGTGCGTGCCAGGGAATTGTCGGCTAGGTCGCTCTCTTGGTCAGAGAAGCTGACCTGTTTGCCGCGGTTTCTCCGTGACCGATTGTGGGAAAACACCGGTCTTTTCCAAGTGTAAACTTTATTGTTCTCATAATCATTTTTATCCCGGGCCATTTTGCCTCTCTTGCTGGCAATCACTGATTTTTCCATTTTATCTAATTTGTTGCTCAAGCGGCTGTCCAGGTCTGTAAAGTCTGCCAGGTTTTGTGAAGAGGCAAGTTCAGACTGGATAAAAGGCATGTCAGATAGTAGTACCTCTATTTCTTTGGTTTTAGAGGCAATAAGAATATTTATTAGTTTGAATGAACAGGTGTCCAAGGTGTCAGTCCATTCTTTTTTGAGGTCATCATTGAACAGCTCTGAGGTAGGAAATTTTTTTATCCGTAGACCCCGTGGTATGTGTGCTATGGACAAATAGTCCTTCAAAAAATTGATGTCCCAAAAAGCTCTAATTTCTCTCGCCATAATATGTGCTTTAGGGTATAATCCTAAGTACACCTATGCTATTTGTTAGAAATAACATGACACGTTATGTAAAAAAAAATAATTTTTATTTTCTTTCCAGCATTTTCCAAAGACTTGTAACAATAAATTGACATTTTCCTCTTTGGTCTGCTGCGATGGTATTCTAAGAGGGATTGTTTCCTTATTCTTTAGTTCACTGCTTGCGATGGCTAAGCTCTCTAGTATGTGCAGGGGTATAGCCACTGAAGGGAGCCCCATATCTGTTTTTCATAGTGTCCAAATCTCCTAAATGCAGCAGTATAAACACAGGTAGAATATTATAATACTGTGTCCTCCAGTAAACTACTAGGAACATGTTGCTTCTATCTTCCTCCTTTTTACCTAGCATTACCATAGCTGGCAGTTACGCAGTCATGGTTATTGATGAAAAAGCATATGGAAACTTCCAGTTCCAGCGCCGCGATTAAAGGGAGCAGGGTGCCGCAGTTTCAGCATAGCCTGCCATAAAATCTGCTTATAAATACCCGGGACAGCCCATGTTCGGCCGGCACCCACCTGCGCTGTGCAGCGCACTGCTATACGGGGCGGTACCCTACATCTGCCTGCTCCCGCTCACAGTCTATCTCCTGCTGCCTTTCTGGCACAGTGGCGGCTCCAGATCCCAAGATGGCCAGCAGGACTGAGCCAGCAACTGTCAGAGCCAGCCAACAATCCCCTGAACCCATTGAGACCGATCACCAGGGTTCTCATGAATCCTGGTGATCAGTCTCAATGTATGTATTACTTTACCTAATACATCAGTCATGCATTTTTGTTAACTGTAATGGTTTATTCAGCTCCACATAAGTGTCTCCTCTTCTTTCTTTCTTATCTTTGTTGGCTATTATATTGACCATTTCGATCAGTGAGTGGAAAATATAGCTTTTACTGTAGGTCTTATTCAAGGATCAGTAGGTACCAACTTAAGGTCCCTGTAAACAATGTCTAATATTGGAAAGGCTGCATCATAACATATTGCCAGGGGAAGAATATGTAGTGGAGTAGTGTGTTAAGTTGGTCCCAGGCTATTATCATGACTCATGTTTGGGAGATATATATAAGTAGATGGAAATAATTTCTGAAGTATATTGATTTGTGATAGGCAGTACTAGGAAATGGTGAATACTGATGAGAAGTGTGCCTTTCTGTCATGGAATGTAAAGGGAATAGGGACGAGTTTAAAGAGGGCCCAGAGAGAGAGAGATATAGATCTAGATATGCGCCGTAGGGCGCACGCAAAAATATGTTTACAGGTGTCAGAAACCATGAATTAGACCAAGACAAAAGTGCAGTTAAAAATTACACTTAATAATAATAGTAAAAGGTAAACCGAGCAACATAGTCAAATCATAGCCAGAGTTCGGTAACCGTAACGGATAGTAAGACAAGTCAGGGTGCCAAAGATCAGCGTACTTCAAGACAGGCCAGGAAATCAGGAAACCGGAGAATCAACGTAGTGGAACCACAAGCAGGATCAGGAACCAGAAGGGACGTCAGCCAAGCAAGTCTTCAATTGGTACACAGGAGAGAGTCTCTGGATGTGTTGACCAAGACAAAGGCAGAGAGGGACTGAACTGAACAGTTTAAGTAACCAGCAGGACTGACTAACAGGATATCATCATCAGGTGAGTTAATGTGGAAAAGATTGGAGCTGGCAATTAACTGACAGCTGAGCGGCCTGCTCGGAGAAGGAAGGGATGAGCCCAGCCCTGACAACAGGAAATGCATATGACTAAAGAACGAATGAATGATCTTAAAAAAAACATGGATACAGTGATGCTACTCCTATCACACATATTCAAGGGGAGTCTCATTGATGGTCTACTGAGAGTATTTGGTTAAATGTCACCCAGAAGGTCAATATGTAATTGTTTGCTAAGTTGTACTTACTACCTTTTGTGATAATGGGCATCTACAATCCTCCACCTGCTACTTTACGTGTAGTAAAAGATGCAGTAATGTTTCTGACACAAAATCCGGATGCCTAGGTTATATGTATGGGAGATTTTAATATGTGGCTAGACCCTATAATAGATAAACATGGAATAACCCCACAGAAGAAAAAAAGTAGGAGTGCGTATTTTTGGAAAATTAGTAGAGGAGGTGGGGTGGATAGATATACTCATGTGCATCTATGGGGAAAGGGTCACTCTCCCGAATAAAGTCAGTATTGGGTAATGACAAGAGACTACCCTTGGTGCAGTCGATTACATATTGTACCCGAGGAGTGTCAGATCATTCCCCGTTGCTATTTGAACTGGCCGTAGGTCTAAGAGGAAGACAGCCAGGGTGTCTAATACACCCTTATTGGTTATCGCAGATAGGGATTAACATTTGAATACCAGATCAGTTGAGAATATTTCTGGAAGCCCAATGGATGGTAATTTTTGGGATGTACTCGAGGCATACCTAAGGGGAGCTTTGGGATCTACAATAGCATATATCAAGAAAACTAATAGGCAAGAGGAGGAAGAATTATCTGAAAAATGTGTGCAAGCATAGATAGAATATATAGGAGATCCATCAAAAAGTAATAAAGGTGGTAGAAATGTATACAGCTGTTTAAGATACAAGCTGAAGTCAATGCTAAAAGGAATTTTTTTTTCAGAAATCAGAAAAATTGTGAACAAGGAAATCAAGCTGGTAAATTGTTAGCTCATATGATCAAACAATCAACAATGGCGGTATCTAAAGTTAGAAATAGAGATGGGGAGCTGGTATATGCGATAGATGAGATAATTAAATGTTTCCATGAATGTTATGTCTCTATGTACAAGACCAGGTTAACTTGTACAGATAGGGAAATGGAGCAATAAATGAATGGAATAGAATGTCCTAAATTGATGGAAGAACAAGTTAGTAATGATGGACAAGGAGGTTACAGAAGAAGTGCGACAAACTATGAGATTAGTAACAACAGGGAAATTATCAGGTCCTGACGGGATTCCTATTACTCCTCCCCCACATGTGTAAAAGGTTTTTGCAGGACCATAGCTGATCACTATCTGGATTAGATACAATTGGTCAGGGGACCACCATATATTATGTTGTGTATAAAAGACAGATTGTGATTGGTAGTCCTACAGCTATTATTAAGAGCCTTTAACGGTGCAAAACGCATCAGCTATCATCTGGACCTGTGTCTGATTTGATGTATGGATTACGATTTATTGAATAAAGGCATTATTTTGGAGTGCTGCCGTCCTTTTTCCATTTTCTGCCATTTGACTTTGCTGAGCCGACAGCCTTCCTACCACTAGGACGGTGTGAACACAAGCGATACCACATGGAGCGGTAATTACCTTGTCCTGACAGGATTCCATTGGAGGCATATATTCGATATATATCAATATCTTAGCGCCAGTTCTAACTATAATGTATACAGAAGCCTTCACGGGGGGGTCTTTGTCAGGGTTAATGTATGAGGCCATGGTGGTGCTCATCCCAAAACCAGATAAAGGTCTAAGTGAATGTGCCTCTTATAGTCCAATTTTGCTGCCTAATAGTGATTATAAAATACTGGCAAAGATTTGTCGGAAATGACATGTGAAAGCCATAATTGAATGTAGCTGTGTGAAAGATAAACGTTTTGTACCTTTTTGAGGTTTTATCCTGTCATCACATGTCTGCATCGTCCTCCTTCAGCTCTCTCTCCCTCTAGAGGGGACGTGTCCAACTAGTAAGTGGGCAGGCAGCGTCTGATGTCACACACAACAGGGTTGTACATTCCCTGTCTGTCTGCATAGCAGTCTCCTATATGTGTATTCCACACAGCCTGCAGCTCTCCTCCCCCTCTGTAATCACTTGCTGGCCAACTCCTCTCTCCTGTCCTGCAGCTGATCTCCATTCCACCTTACACAGTGCCTAAACATACACTGGATTCTGATAATAGTCTTCAGCCCTTCCCCATCTCCAATCACTTGCAATCCAGCTCTTTCTTCAACTCCTGTAGACCAATGGCGTCTCTAGGGGGGGCCAGAGGGGGCCCTGACCCCCCAACATTATGCTGTGCCCCCCCCCCCCCCCTCCCCAATTAAATTTTTTTTTTTTTAACAAAAATGCAATGTCCGAGGGAGAGCGTCCCCAGTCAGCTCCTGCGGGTGATTCCTTCCCCCTCCCTTGCTCACTGACACTGCATAATGCGAGCGCTCACACAACCACGGCTACCCAATCTGCTCCTTTCCCTGCATCCTTATTGGCAGGGAGAAGAGCGAGTTGCAGGAAGGACTCCACCAGGACTCTGTTACTGAAAAAACAGACTGATTTCTCCCATTCTTAGGACAGGAGAACCAGCCTGTAAATTCCAAGAGATGCCAGACCAGCGCTGTCAATAGCAGGAGCAGGACAGTAAGAGGAGGCTAGGGGACCCCACAGTGGCAGAACATCAGGGCCCGGTGGCAAGAAAACCTTTGCAACCCTGATAGTTCTACCACTGCTTTGGACCTGTATATTTTCTTGGTATGCTGGTGACATATATCTCGTTTTCTGCCACCCTGGGGGGGGGGGCCAATACAGTAGGAAGGGAGCTCACTGCAGAACATGTGAAAGGGCCGTTGTGGGATCGTAGTAAAGGGCCCCAGGATATATATACATATATATATATATTTGCATTTTATAGTTACCCCCCTACTTTTCTACTTTTGTCCCTGTCCCCCCATGTACCCCCCCTAAATATGAAAGCTGGAGACGCCACTGCTGTAGACTATCTTCCCATCACATAGTGCCCTAATTACACTCACTCCAGCTGAGAGTCTGACCAGTCTGCAGGTCCTCCCTTATCTGTAAAAAGGGTTTCAATCTCTTCCTGTATCCTTTCTCACACACAGTATAAACACACTTTCTACACTTTACAACTGCTAACTGATCCTAATCCATCTGGAGGGGAGATGTGTGATTACAGCCCAGACACAGGAGAAGAACATTCCTGGTGTATGCACTGTAGCGAGTCTCCACTGTCTATGAGCAGAGCAGGGCTGGGAGGGGGCGTGGCACTACACAGACAGTAGCTAGAGGATGCCGAGCGTAGGTTCGGCCCCTCAAGATCTCCTAGCTGGCACGCAAGGAACACAAACTGACCACAGTATGGGGGGTATGCCATCATGGCTAACATGGTCAGTTTAAAACAGGAACTTGGAACTGTCAGAATGAGCAGGTATTTTTCAGAAACCTGCTTAATAAAAAAAAAGTTAGACAACACATGAATCAGCAGGCATAATAGAAAGTATATATGGATTTTTCATTTTACAGTTTACAAACGCTTTAACCACTTAAGGACCGCCTCACGCCAATGTACGTCGGCAAGGCGGCACGGGCAGGCAAAATCACGTACATTCACGTGATTTGCCTCCCGCGGGTGGGGGGTCCGATCGGACCCCCCCGGTGCCCGAGGCGGTCCTCTTTTGTCCCCTGTCGATCGGAGGTGAGGGGGAGGCCATCCGTTCGTGGCCCCCCCTCGCGATCGCCGCCGGCCAATCAGATCATTGCCTTTGCTGCTGTATGCTAAACAGCAGCAAAGGAAATGACGTCATCTCTCCTCGGCTCGGTATTTTCCGTTCCGGCGCCGAAGAGAGAAGACTGGAATGTGAGTGAAAACACACTACACACACAGTAGAACATGCCAGGCACACAAAACACCCCGACAACCCCCCCCCCCCCCCCCGTCACAAACTGACACAAGCAGTTTTTTTTTTTTTCTGATTACTGCATTGGTGTCAGTTTGTGACAGTTACAGTGTTAGGACAGTTAGGGTTAGCCCCCTTTAGGTCTAGGATACCCCCCTAAGCAAGTTTTAACCCCTTGATCACCCCCCGTCACCAGTGTCACTAAGCGATCATTTTTCTGATCGCTGTATTAGTGTCGCTGGTGACGCTAATTAGGGACGTAAATATTTAGGTTCGCCGTCAGCGTTTTATAGCGTCAGGGACCCCCATATACTACCTAATAAATGTTTTAACCCCTTGATTGCCCCCTAGTTAACCCTTTCACCACTGATCACCGTATCAGTGTTACGGGTGACGCTGGTTAGTTCGTTTATTTTTTATAGTGTCAAGGCACCCGCCGTTTATTACCGAATAAAGGTTTAGCCCCCTGATTGCCCGGCGGTGATATGCGTCGCCCCAGGCAGCGTCAGGTTAGCGCCAGTACCACTAACACCCACGCACGCAGCATATGCCTCCTTTAGTGGTATAGTATCTGAACGGATCAATATCTGATCCGATCAGATCTATACTAGCGTCCCCAGCAGTTTAGGGTTCCCAAAAACGCAGTGTTAGTGGGATCAGCCCAGATACCTGCTAGCACCTGCATTTTGCCCCTCCGCCCGGCCCAGCCCACCCAAGTGCAGTATCGATCGATCACTGTCGCTTACAAAACACTAAACGCATAACTGCAGCGTTCGCAGAGTCAGGCCTGATCCCTGCGATCGCTAACAGTTTTTTTGGTAGCTTTTTATTGAACTAGCAAGCACCAGTGGCCTAGTACACCCCGGTCGTAGTCAAACCCACACTGCAGTAACACTTGGTGACGTGGCGAGTCCCATAAGTGCAGCTCAAGCTGGTGAGGTAGCAAGCACAAGTAGTGTCCCGCTGCCACCAAAAAGACAAACACAGGCCCGTCCTGCCCATAGTGCCCTTCCTGCTGCATTCGCCAATCCTAATTGGGAACCCACCACTTCTGCAGCGCCCGTACTTCCCCCATTCACATCCCCAACCAAATGCAGTCGGCTGCATGAGAGGCATTTTCTTTATGTCCTCCCGAGTACCCCTACCCAACGAACCCCCCCAAAAAAGATGTTGTGTCTGCAGAAAGCGTGGATATAGGCGTGACACCCGCTATTATTGTCCCTCCTGTCCTGACAATCCTGGTCTTTGCATTTGGTGAATGTTTTGAACGCTACCATTCACTAGTTGAGTATTAGCGTAGGGTACAGCATTGCACAGACTAGGCGCACTTTCACAGGGTCTCCCAAGATGCCATCCCATTTTGAGAGACCCGAACCTGGAACCGGTTACAGTTATAAAAGTTAGTTACAAAAAAAGTGTAAAAAAAAAAAAAATATATAAAATAAAAAAAAATGGTTGTCGTTTTATTGTTCTCTCTCTCTCTATTCTCTCTCTATTGTTCTGCTCTTTTTTACTGTATTCTATTCTGCAATGTTTTATTGTTATTATGTTTTATCATGTTTGTTTTTCAGGTATGCAATTTTTTATACTTTACCGTTTATTGTGCTTTATTGTTAACCATTTTTTTGTCTTCAGGTACGCCATTCACGACTTTGTGTGGTTATACCAGAATGATGCCTGCAGGTTTAGGTATCATCTTGGTATCATTCTTTTCAGCCAGCGGTCGGCTTTCATGTAAAAGCAATCCTAGCGGCTAATTAGCCTCTAGACTGCCTTTACAAGCCGTGGGAGGGAATGCCCCCCCCCCCCAGCGTTTTCTGTGTTTTTCTCTGGCTCTCCTGTCTCAACAGGGAACCTGAGAATGCAGCCGGTGATTCAGCCAGCTGACCATAGAGCTGATCAGAGACCAGAGTGGCTCCAAACATCTCTATGGCCTAAGAAACTGGAAGCTACGAGCATTTTATGACTTAGATTTCGCCGGATGTAAATAGCGCCATTGGGAAATTGGGGAAGCATTTTATCACACCGATCTTGGTGTGGTCAGATGCTTTGAGGGCAGAGGAGAGATCTAGGGTCTAATAGACACCAATTTTTTCAAAAAGAGTACCTGTCACTACCTATTGCTATCATTGGGGATATTTACATTCCCCGAGATAACAATAAAAATGATTTAAAAAAAAATGAAAGGAACAGTTTAAAAATAAGATAAAAAAGAAAAAAATAATAAAGAAAAAAAAAAAGCACCCCTGTCGCCCCCTGCTCTTGCGCTAAGGCGAACGCAAGCGGCGGTCTGTCGTCAAACGTAAACAGCAATTGCACCATGCATGTGAGGTATCACCGCGAAGGTCAGATCAAGGGCAGTAATTTTTGCAGTAGACCTCCTCTGTAAATCTAAAGTGGTAACCTGTAAAGGCTTTTAAAGGCTTTTAAAAATGTATTTATTTTGTTGCCACTGCACGTTTGTGCGCAATTGTAAAGCATGTCATGTTTGGTATCCATGTACTCGACCTAAGATCATCTTTTTTATTTCATCAAACATTTGGGCAATATAGTGTGTTTTAGTGCAATAAAATTTAAAAAAGTGTGTTTTTTCCCAATAAAATGCGTTTAAAAAATCGCTGCGCAAATACTGTGTGAAAGAAAAAAAGGAAACACCCACCATTTTAATCTATAGGGCATTTGCTTTAAAAAAATATATAATGTTTGGGGGTTCAAAGTAATTTTCTTGCAAAAAAAAAAAACTTTTTCATGTAAACAAAAAGTGTCAGAAAGGGCTTTGTCTTCAAGTGGTTAGAAGAGTGGGTGATGTGTGACATAAGCTTCTAAATGTTGTGCATAAAATGCCAGGACAGTTCAAAACCCCCCCAAATGACCCCATTTTGGAAAGTAGACACCCCAAGCTATTTGCTGAGAGGCATGTCGAGTCCATGGAATATTTTATATTGCGACACAGGTTGCGGGAAAGAGACACAATTTTTTTTTTTTTTTTGCACAAAGTTGTCACTAAATGATATATTGCTCAAACATGCCATGGGAATATGTGAAATTACACCCCAAAATACATTCTGCTGCTTCTCCTGAGTACGGGGATACCACATGTGTGAGACTTTTTGGGAGCCTAGCCGCGTATGGGACCCCAAAAACCAAGCACCGCCTTCAGGCTTTCTAAGGGCGTGAATTTTTGATTTCACTCTTCACTGCCTATCACAGTTTCGGAGGCCATGGAATGCCCAGGTGGCACAAAACCCACCCAAATGACCCCATTTTGGAAAGTAGACACCCAAAGCTATTTGCTGAGAGGTATAGTGAGTATTTTGCAGACCTCACTTTTTGTCACAAAGTTTTAAAAATTGAAAAAAGAAAAAAAAAATGTTTTTTCTTGTCTTTCTTCATTTTCAAAAACAAATGAGAGCTGCAAAATACTCACCATGCCTAACAGCAAATAGCATTGGGTGTCTACTTTCCAAAATGGGGTCATTTGGGTGGGTTTTGTGCCACCTGGGCATTCCATGGCCTCCGAAACTGTGATAGGCAGTGAAGAGTGAAATCAAAAATTCACGCCCTTAGAAATCCTGAAGGCGGTGATTGGTTTTTGGGGCCTCGTACGCGGCTAGGCTCCCAAAAAGTCCCACACATGTGGTATCCCCATACTCAGGAGAAGCAGCTAAATGTATTTTGGGGTGCAATTCCACATATGCCCATGGCCTGTGTGAGCAATATATCATTTAGTGACAACTTTGTGCAAAAAAAAATGTGTCACTTTCCCGCAACTTGTGTCAAAATATAAAATATATTCCATGGACTCAATATGCCTCTCAGCAAATAGCTTGGGGTGTCTACTTTCCAAAATGGGGTCATTTGGGGGGGTTTTGTGCCACCTGGGCATTCCATGGCCTCCGAAACTGTGATAGGCAGTGAAGAGTGAAATAAAAAATTTACACCCTTAGAAATCCTGAAGGCGGTGATTGGTTTTCGGGGCCCCGTACGTGGCTAGACTCCCAAAAAGTCCCACACATGTGGTATCCCCGTACTCAGGAGAAGCAGCTGAATGTATTTTGGGGTGCAATTCCACATAGACCCATGGCCTGTGTGAGCAATATATCATTTAGTGACAACTTTTTGTAAAGTTTTTTTTTTGTCATTATTTAATCACTTGGGACAAAAAAAAAAATATTCAATGGGTTCAATATGCCTCTCAGCAATTTCCTTCGGGTGTCTACTTTCCAAAATTGGGGCATTTGGGGGGGTTTTGTACTGCCCTGCCATTTTAGCACCTCAAGAAATGACATAGGCAGTCATAAACTAAAAGCTGTGTAAATTCCAGAAAATGTACCCTAGTTTGTAGACGCTATAACTTTTGCGCAAACCAATAAATATACGCTTATTGACATTTTTTTTACCAAAGACATGTGGCCAAATACATTTTGGCCTAAATGTATGACTAAAATTGAGTTTATTGGATTTTTTTTATAACAAAAAGTAGAAAATATCATTTTTTTTCAAAATTTTCAGTCTTTTTCCGTTTATAGCGCAAAAAATAAAAACCGCAGAGGTGATCAAATACCATCAAAAGAAAGCTCTATTTGTGGGAAGAAAAGGACGCAAATTTGGTTTGGGTACAGCATTGCATGACCGCGCAATTAGCAGTTAAAGCGACGCAGTGCCAACTTGGAAAAAGACCTCTGGTCCTTAGGCAGCATAATGGTCCGGGGCTCAAGTGGTTAACAACATTATTTTATCTATCATCCATAGCTATCAAACTATGGACAATAGATAAAATAATGCCAGGAAAGTTGACGTCAAATAACATAAGAACAACACAGTTGACGGCACATATGAAGGAATATATTTGAGTGCCCTGGCATCTTTGGATACAGCCAGGTCATTTGACTCTACTGAATGGTTTTATCTACAGAAATTGTTAGATCATTTTGGTTTTGGTGAAAGATTTAGAAAATGGATAACCATAATCTATAGTCAACCATGTTCAACACTCCTGGTGAACAGATTAATGTCACCTACAGTACAATAAGCTTAGATAGAGGGACAAGACAGGGATGTCCACTATCTTCCCATCTTTTTGCTATAGCAATAGAGACGCTGGCCTTGAGGTTTAGGAAATCAGAGGAATATAAGGGAATAGCATTGGGAAACAAGATGGAGGTCATCGGTCATTATGCGGATGATATAATATTGTATATGGGAGACACACAGAATTCCTTAATGAAAGCAATGAAATGAATATGTTTGGGAAATATTCAGGATTAAAAAAATCAATTGGCAGAAAAACGTTTTAATGCCACTTAGACGAGATATACAGAGGAACGAGGAGCTATATCCCTTGTTGAAAATAGCGAACTCATTTAAATATTTTGGTATACAAATTACTTTGGATTCGGAAGAGTCACTGGTGATGAATGTAAACCCTCTATTGGAACAAATTAGATGTAAGTTAAGCATATGGTCAAAGCTACCATTGGTTACCCAAAGGTTTAAATCAATTTTCACATTCCTCAGTAGTTATACCTAAATTTAAAAATGTAAACTCACAATTTATATGGGCTAATGGTAGATCTAAATTTAAAAATAACATGACAAGGACCGAAAAACTAAGCAGGGATGGCACCTCCAAATATATATCAGCTACAGACATGGATAAGACAGGAAGGAGATGGACGAGTGGAAAATTACTTATTAGAAATTCTTCAGGTGGATGATTTAGTGGTAGGATTGGAGGCTACCTAAAGTTAGAGAAGTCCAGCCTGAGCTCTTTTTGTTGGGTTTCTCCTATGGGTCATAGGAGTGCAATTCATTTTGCACTCCTGTGACCCGTTTTCAGCAGAGAGCGGTCTGAAGTCCGCTCTCTGCTGATGTCACTGGAATCAGTCCAGGCACCATGTCATCAAGACAGTCTGGATCCGCCAGGTGCCTGGACTGATGCCTGTCTCAGCCTGAGACGGCCACTCCCTGCCCTCCACAGCTCAGCACTCCAGTGAGCATGGAGGAGCAGAGAGGAGAGCTACTGACAGGGAGCTGAGAGAACCGATACATCGGCAGGTGTTCGATTCTCAGTGCAGAGACGCCGAGGGACAGATGCAGCATCAATCCGATGCTGCATCCACCTAGGTAAGTATGATGGGTTAAAAAAAAAAACAACCCATACTTCTCTTTTAAGATTCCCATTTTTACACGAGTGGTATGGAAAGAAGCAGGAGCGGTCCGTCCATTAAGGCACATGGGCGCCGCCCCCCATTCACGCCGCTGCTAAGAGATTTTAGGGACATTCCTCAGGAGATTTCCATCTGGAATAATTCAGCATATGAACAACTAAATGGAAATGTAGATGGAAACTTCTGGAGAGAGAAAGGAGTGGTTGCATTAGAGCAGTTACAGTGGGGACGGAAAGTATTCAGACCCCCTTCAATTTTTCACTCTGTTATATTGCAGCCATTTGCTAAAATCATTTAAGTTAATTTTTCCCATTTTTAATGTACACACAGCACTCCATATTGACAGAAAACACAGAATTGTTGACATTTTTGCAGATTTATTAAAAAAGAAAAACTGAAATATCACATGGTCCTAAGTATTCAGACCCTTTGCTCAGAATTTAGTAGAAGCACCCTTTTCATCTAATACAGCCACAAGTCTTTTTGGGAAAGATGCAACAAGTTTTTCACACCTGGATTTGGGGATCCTCTGCCATTCCTCCTTGCAGATCCTCTCCAGTTCTGTCAGGTTGGATGGTAAACGTTGGTGGACAGCTATTTTTAGGTCTCTCCAAAGATGTTCAATTGGGTTTAAGTCAGGGCTCTGGCTGGGCCATTCAAGAACAGTCACGGAGTTGTTGTTAAGCCACTCCTTCATTATTTTAGCTGTGTGCTTAGGGTCATTGTCTTGTTGGAAGGTAAACCTTCGGCGCAGTCTGAGGTCCTGAGCACTCTGGAGAAGGTTTTCGTCCAGGATATCCCTGTACTTGGCCGCATTCATCTTTCCCTCGATTGCAACCAGTCGTCCTGTCCCTGCAGCTGAAAAACACTGCCACAGCATGATGCTGCCGCCACCATGCTTCACTGTTGGGACTGTATTGGACAGGTGATGAGCAGTGCCTGGTTTTCTCCACACATACCACTTAGAATTAAGGCCAAAAAGTTCTATCTTGGTCTCCTAAGACCAGAGAATCTTATTTCTCACCATCTTGGACTCCATGCGTGTCTTGCACTGAGGAGAGGCTTCCGTCGGGCCACTCTGCCATAAAGCCCCGACTGGTGGAGGGCTGCAGTGATGGTTGACTTTCTACAACTTTCTCCCATCTCCCGACTGCATCTCTGGAGCTCAGCCACTGTGATCTTTGGTACCTCCCTCACCAAGGCTCTTCTCCCCCGATTGCTCAGTTTGGCCGGACGGCCAGCTCTATGAAGGGTTCTGGTCGTCCCAAACGTCTTCCATTTAAGGATTATGGAGGCCACTGTGCTCTTAGGAACCTTAAAGCGGAGTTCCACACAAAAATGGAACTTCCGCTTTTCGGAACCCTCCCCCCCCTCCGGTGTCACATTTGGCACCTTTAAGGGGGGAGGGGGGTGCAGATACCTGTCTAAGACAGGTATTTGCACCCACTTCTGGCATAGACTCCCATAGGAGTCTATGCCTCTTCCTGTCCCTCCGCGCTGTCTCCTAGGAAACACACAGCTCCCAGGAGATAGCGGGGACCAGTTACGATGCGCAGTGCGACTCGCACATGCGCAGTAGGGAACCGGGAAGTGAACCCACAACGCTTCACTTCCTGGTTCCCTCACCTAGGATGGCGGCGGCAGCTGCAGAGAACCGAGCGGGTTCTCGGCGTCGCCTGCCGACATCGCTGGACCCTTTTCAGGCAGTTCCATGGAACCTCATGATTCTCATTTGCTCTGACATGCACTGTGAGCTGTAAGGTCTTATATAGACATATATTCGTTCGAACATGCGAACACCGTTAAAGTCTATGGGACTCGAACATGAATAATCAAAAGTGCTAATTTTAAAGGCTTATATATTAAAGTTTTTGTCATAAAAACTGTTTGGGGACCTGGGTCCTGCCCCAGGGGACATGGATCAATGCAAAAATAAGTTTTAAAAACAGCCGTTTTTTCGGGAGCAGTGATTTTAATAATGCTTAAAGTGAAACAATAAAAGTGTAATCCTTTAAATTTCGTTCCTGGGGGGGTGTCTATAGTAGTAGTATAGTGTCTATGCCTGTAAAGGGGTGCATGTTTCCCGTGTTTAGAACAGTCTGACAGCAAAATTACATTTCAAAGGAAAAAAAGTCATTTCAAACTACTCGCGGCTATTAATGAATTGTCGGTCCAACAATACACATAAAAGTTCATTGATAAAAACGGCATGGAAATTCCCCACAGGGGAACCCCGAACCAAATTTTTTTTTAAAAAATGGTGTGGGGGTCCCCCTAAATTCCATACCAGGCCCTTCAGGTCTGGTATGGGTATTAAGGGGAACCCCACAGCCAAATTTTTTTTTTAAAATGGCGTGGGGGTCCCCCTCAAAATCTATACCAGACATTTCAGGTCTGGTATGGATTTTAAGGGGAACCCTGTGCCAAAATGAAAAAAAAATGGCGTGGGGTCCCCCCAAAAATCCACACCAGACCCTTATCCGAGCACGCAACCTGGCAGGCCGCAGGAAAAGAGGGGGGCAAGAGAGAGCCCCCCCTCCTGAACAGTACCAGGCCACATGCCCTCAACATTGGGAGGGTGCTTTGGGGTAGCCCCCAAAGCACCTTGTCCCCATGTTGATGGGGACAAGGGCCTCATCCCCACAACCCTTGCCCGGTGGTTGTGGGGGTCTGCGGGTGGGGGGGGGCTTATCGGAATCTGGAAGCCCTCTTTAACAAGGGGACCCCCAGATCTCGCCCCCCCATGTGAGATGGTAAGGGGGTACAAAAGTACCCCTACCATTTCACGAAAAAACTGTCAAAAATGTTTAAAAAAATGACAAGAGAAAGTTTTTGCTAATTCCTTTATTTAACCACTTGACCACTGGGCACTTAACCACCTGACGTCCGCGCTATGGCCGAATGACGGCAACAGCGCGGACCTGAATTCCCGGGAGGCCGTCATATGACGGCCTCCCCTTTGCGCGCGCCGGGTGCGCTGTGATCACTGAGACTTGGCTGATCACCGATCCAAGTAAGGGGCCGGCCCCGGCCCCTTACCATGTGATCAGCTGTCAGCCAATGACATCTGATCACATGATGTAAACAAAAGATCGGTAATCGTTTTTTTTTTTACTCACGCTGACAGCGTGAGTAGAAAAAAAAGCCGATCACTGGCTGGGATGGAAGAGGCACATCTGCCTCATCAGTGCCACCTACTAGTGCCAATTAAAAGAGCCCACAGTGCCACCTAACAGTGCCCACAGTGCCACCTATCAATGCCCACAAGTGCCACCTATCAATGCCCACCTGTAGTGCCAATCAGTGCCACCTGGCAGTGCTGCCCATCACTGCCACCCGTCAGTGCCCATCACTGCTGCCTATTAGTGCCCATCACTGCCGCCTCATCAGCGTACATCAATGAAGGAGAAAAATGACCCGTTTTTAATTTTTTATTACACAATATAAAAAATATAAAAAAAATTTTTTTTTTTTAAATTCAGATTTTTACATTTTTTTAACAAAAAGTAAAAACTGCAGAGGTGATCAAATACCACCAAAAGAAAGCTCTATTTGTGGTGAAAAAATGATAAAAATTTCATTTGGGTACAGTGTTGTATGACCGCGCAATTGTCATTCAAAGTGCATCAGCGCTGAAAGCTGAAAATTGGTCTGGATAGGAGGGGGGTTTAAGTGCTCTGTAAGCAAGTGGTTAAGACCAATTTTCAGCTTTCGGTGCTCTCACACTTTGAATGACAATTACTCAGTCATGCAACACTGTACCCAAATGAAATTTTTGTCCTTTTTTTCACACAAATAGAGCTTTCTTTTGTTGGTATTTAATCACCGTTGGGTTCTTTATTTTTTGCGCTATAAAAAAAAAAAGACCGAAAATTCTGTTAAAAAAATGCATTTTTCTTAGTTTCTGTTCTAAAATTTTGCAAATTAGTAATTTTTTCTTCATATATTTTGGCCAAAATTTATATCGCTACATAGCTTTGGTAAAAATAACCCAAATCGGTGTATATTATTTGGTCTTTGTGAAAATTATAGAGTCCACAAGCTATGGTGCCAATCTCTGAAAATTGATCACACCTGAATTACTGACGGCCTATCTCATTTCTTGAGACCCTAACATGCCAGAAAAGTACAAATACCCCCCAAATGACCCCTTTTTGGAAAGAAGACATTCCAAGGTATTTAGAAAGATGCATGATGAGTTTTTTGAAGTTGTCATTTTTTTCCCACAATTCTTTGCAAAATCAAGATTTTTTTATTTTTTTTTTTTTTTCACAAAATTGTCATATTAGCAGGTTATTTCTCACACACAGCATATGCATATCACAAATTACACCCCAAAACACATTCTGCTATTACTCCCGAGTACGGTGATACCACATGTGTGAGATTTGTACACAGCGTGGCCACATACAGGGACCCAACATGCAGGGAGCACCATCAGGCATTCTAGGAGCACCCAGGCCAATTCTGACATTTCTCTCCTACATGTAAAAATCATAATTTATTTGCTAGAAAATTACATAAAACCCCAAAACATTATATATATTTTTTTAGACCCTAGAGAATACAATAGCAACAAAGGGGGAGGGGAATTGGGACTTTATATGAAACTGCGCCGGGTAGAGGACGCAAGTTTCCATCCCTATGACACAATATCTAAAAACCCACAAGCAAAAGCCAGTGGGTGAAGGAAGAGGAGGTGGGACTTTAAATGAAGCCAATGGTTTGCAAGCCGACACATAACGGTGGGTCAATAAAATTCTTTTATTGCATGTTCATACAAACAATGGTATCAGACAATATCAATTTAACACTTGGTAAAATGTTAACAATGATAACCAGGGATCAGCATAAGGACCATTAGTATAGTTATCAAAGATAAAAGGGGTAACATGAGTAATAACATGGGTATGAGCAATATTACTGAAGATGGACAAGGGATCACCAGGTGTCAGAAAGCGTAGATAGTTAAAACAAGGTAATGCCTGCCTGATAGCTGGCCTCAAATTCCTGTTAAAGGGTAAAACTCTGTGTAGCATGGATTGGAACAATAAAGGGCAACCGGTAGCTCGACGCGTTTCGTGGTTCAGGACCACTCATCAGGAGCAGACATGTCAAGTTTCTGGAAATTAAAGATAATAATAATAGTATCATGGGTCAGAGTTAGTGGGTACAAGGGGCCAAGTAATCCCCCAAAAACAGAAGTACTCACAGCAGGCATGGGTAGATGGTGAATGGCCAGGTACGGCAACCGTCCGGGACTGATGCCGGGCCGGGAGCTGAGGCGGGCCCCCCCGCCGCGGCGACCAAAACAGGCACCCCCCCCCAAGGCGATGCAGAGCCACGAGGCACCCTAGAGTGGAAAGTGATAAATGAGTGATAATGCAAGGGGTATGGGTGCAGAGGGAGAGTGAGGAGGATGAGGGTAAGGGGGGAGGGGAGGGGGGAAAGGGAGGGAGAGAGGGGGAGGGGGAGTAGTGGGGGGGGAGAAGTGAGCGTGGTGTGGAAGTCTGTAGGTGAGTGGGTGAAGTGAGGAATGGAGTGAGGGAGAGAGGAGTGAGTGAGGCTGGAAGATAACATGTGATCGACCAAAAAGTAGAGTGGCATTACCTGTGTGACAGGGTGGTGTGGAGAAGGAACCACCACCGCATGGTAGTGTAACAATAGTGTACCTCGAGCGCCGCACCGCCCCAGGTGAACAAGAGCGCCCATATATAGGCGCCGCCGCGGGGAGGCCCGCCAACGTCACGCACGCACGGCCAAAGGTGGGAGGAGCCACAGCGGGAGGCCGACCAATGATCGGCGGCCGCTGGGACCAACCCACCAAGCCTGCGAGCGTAGCAACAACAGCGCAGAGGGCGCGACGGCGCCGGGAGGCGCAGCACACGTCCGCCGCGGGTGGCGTGACGTCGATGGGCAGTGGCGGCAAGCCCCGCCCCCCCACACACACGCCCACCAGGACGGGCAGGAGGGGGGGGAGGGAGCCCATGAAGCCGACAGTGCCCATCGCAGCTCCCGGGCAGGCAAGGGCCGGACGGCCCATCGGCCAGCCACGAGCCATCCGCCCAGGATTGGGTTGAACTAATGATTGGGAAAGGTTAAAGGTTATCCATAATTGTTGAATATTATAACCTAATCACAGG
The DNA here is from genome assembly GCA_037952925.1 of Lithobates clamitans. Classification (NCBI taxonomy): domain Eukaryota; kingdom Metazoa; phylum Chordata; class Amphibia; order Anura; family Ranidae; genus Lithobates; species Lithobates clamitans. The sequence goes on along the minus strand of JBBGZY010000668.1, from coordinate 1,356,845 downwards.
ATAAGAAAAATGGCATGTACAATTTAGAACTGGTAAAATGACACAAGGGTAAACACAGGTGAGGCTACCAAGAAATCAATAAGGGCGATTAATAACAATTGTTGATAACATCAAGATAGAGCAGTAGAGCAAACCAAAGGCTTCCATCCCTATTAATATGAACAACAAAGGGGGAGGGGAATTGGGACTTTATATGAAACTGCGCCGGGTAGAGGACGCAAGTTTCCATCCCTATGACACAATATCTAAAAACCCACAAGCAAAAGCCAGTGGGTGAAGGAAGAGGAGGTGGGACTTTAAATGAAGCCAATGGTTTGCAAGCCGACACATAACGGTGGGTCAATAAAATTCTTTTATTGCATGTTCATACAAACAATGGTATCAGACAATATCAATTTAACACTTGGTAAAATGTTAACAATGATAACCAGGGATCAGCATAAGGACCATTAGTATAGTTATCAAAGATAAAAGGGGTAACATGAGTAATAACATGGGTATGAGCAATATTACTGAAGATGGACAAGGGATCACCAGGTGTCAGAAAGCGTAGATAGTTAAAACAAGGTAATGCCTGCCTGATAGCTGGCCTCAAATTCCTGTTAAAGGGTAAAACTCTGTGTAGCATGGATTGGAACAATAAAGGGCAACCGGTATCAGGCAGGCATTACCTTGTTTTAACTATCTACGCTTTCTGACACCTGGTGATCCCTTGTCCATCTTCAGTAATATTGCTCATACCCATGTTATTACTCATGTTACCCCTTTTATCTTTGATAACTATACTAATGGTCCTTATGCTGATCCCTGGTTATCATTGTTAACATTTTACCAAGTGTTAAATTGATATTGTCTGATACCATTGTTTGTATGAACATGCAATAAAAGAATTTTATTGACCCACCGTTATGTGTCGGCTTGAAAACCATTGGCTTCATTTAAAGTCCCACCTCCTCTTCCTTCACCCACTGGCTTTTGCTTGTGGGTTTTTAGAATACAATAGCAGTCGTTGCAACTTTTTATCTCGCACGGTATTTGCGCAGCACTTTTATCGAACACGTTTTTGTTTTTTTTTAAACAGTTTTGTGCTTTAAAAAAAACAAAACAGTAAAGTTAGCCCAATATTTTTGAATAATGTGAAAGATGAAGTTATGCCGAGTAAATGGATACCTAACATGTCACCCTTCAATATTGCACACGCTCGTGGAATGGCGCCAAACTTCACTACTTAAAAATCCCCATAGGAAACGCTTTAAAAATTTTTTACTGGTTACGTGTTGTGAGTTAGAGGAGGTCTAGGGCCAAAATTATTGCTCTCGCTCTACCGATCGCAGCGATACCTCACATGTGTGGTTTGAACACCATTTTCATATGTGGGCGCAACTTGCGTATGCGTTCGCTTCTGCATGCGGGGACACAGGGAAAATTTTTTTTTTTTTTATTGTTCATTTTACTTTATTTATTTTAGTTTGAGGCTTTTTTCCAAAAAAATAAATTTTTTGATCACTTTTATTTCTATTACAAGGAATGTAAACATCCCCTGTAATAGGAATATGGCATGACAGGTCCTCTTTACAGTGAGATATGGGGTCAATAAGACCCCACATCTCACCTCTAGACTGGGAAGCCTGAAATAAAAAAAAAATAAAGAAATGATCCTGGCTTCGATCGTAGCGGTGAGTCGGTAGAAGCACCTGAGGGCGGCGAGAGGGGGGGGGGCGATCAAGCAGTGGAACAGCCGCTATTGTCATTCTTATGGTGTAGGGAATCGCCGGCTGAAAAAGCTGATATCTGAATGATGCCTGTAGCTACACCCATCATTCAGATATCCCCGCACAAAGTCAAGGACGTCGTATGACGGCGGGCAGGCGGGAAGTCGTTAAAACACATTTTTTTAACACAAAATTGTCCATTTGTACAATATTTCTAACACATAGCATGTACATACCAAAAATGACACCCCAAAATAGATTCTCCTACTCCTCCGGAGTACGACGATACCACATGTGTGAGACTTCGACAGCCTGGCCACATACAGAGGCCGAGCATGGCTGGGTATGGCTGAGCATGGCAAAGTATGGCTGGGTATCACCGAGTATTGCAGAGTATGGTGGGGTATTGCAGAGTATTGCGGGGTATTGCAGAGTATTGCGGGGTATTGCGGAGCATTGCAGAGTATTGCGGGGCATTGCAGAGCATTGCGGGGTATTGCAGAGCATTGCGGGGTATTGCAGAGCATTGCAGGGTATTGCAGAGTATTGCGGGGTATTGCAGAGGGTATTGCGGGGTATTGCACAGGGTATTGCGGGGTATTGCAGAGCATGGGGGGGATGGCTGAGCATGGATGGATGGATGTGACTGTACATGTCACTGAACAGCACTGTGGGCACTACACATGCAGCCCACATCGCGGCTCCCATCCAATCTCTCCCCCTCTGTACCGATCGGTACAGAGAGGGGAGGGAGGAACCGGCGTCATGACTGATGTTCCCGTGTGCGCGCACCAGGGGGCGCGCGGGAGCAGTTTTTTGGAATCACGTCATATGACGTGATCCCACAGTTATCCAACCGTCCTGCAGCCGTCATTTGGCTATGGGCCGGTTGGCAAGTGGTTAAAGTCTTTTTTTTTCCATCTTCTTTCTTCTATCTTCCTTCGGTTCCTTCCTCCATCTTCTTCTTCTGGTTCCTTCTCCGGTGTTCTCGTCTGGCATCTTCCTCCGCGGCGTCTTCTTCATTTCTTCTTCTCGGGCCGCTCCGCATCCATGATGGGAGGCTCCCGCTGTGTGACGCTTCTCGTCTTCTGACGGTTCTTAAATAACAGAGGGCGGGGTCACCAGGTGGCCACGCCCTCCATTATTTAAGAACCGTCAAAAGACGAGAAGCGTCACACAGCGGGAGCCTCTCATCATGGATGCGGAGGGGCCCGAGAAGAAGGGAAGAAGACGCTGCGGAGGAAGATGCCGGAGGAAGAACCAGAAGAACAAGAAGATGGAGGAAGAAAGAAGATGGAAAAAAGAAGACTTTAACGGAATTGTCAAAAACTGTCTCTTGTCATTTTTAACATTTTTGACAGTCCCCTTGTTAAAGGGGGCTTCCAGACTCCGATAAGCCCCCCGCCCGCAGACCCCCACAACCACCGGGCAAGGGTTGTGGGGATGAGGCCCTTGTCCCCATCAACATGGGGACAAGGTGCTTTGGGGGGCTACCCCAAAGCACTCTCCCAATGTTGAGGGCATGTGGCCTGGTACGGTTCAGGGGGGGGCGCTCTCTAGTCCCTCCCTCTTTTCCTGCAGCCTGCCAGGTTGCATGCTCAGATAAGGGTCTGGTATGGATTTTTGGGGGGGACCCCATGCCATTTTTTTTTTTTTTTTTTGGCGCAGGGTTTCCCTTAAAATCCATACCTGAAGGGTCTGGTATAGATTTTGAGGGGGACCCCCACACCATTTTTTCTTTTTATTTTGGCCGGGATTCCCCTTAATATCTATACCAGACATGAAGGGCGTGGTATGGAATTTAGGGGGACCCCCACGCCATTTTTTTTTTTTAATTTTGGTTCGGGTTCCCCTGTGGGGAAATCCCATGCCGTTTTTATTAATGAACTTTTATGTGTATTGTCGGACCGACAATTCATTAATAGCTGTGAGTAGTTTTAAATGACTTTTTTTCCTTTGAGATGTCATTTTGCTGTCAGACTGTTCTAAACACGGGAAACATGCGCCCCTTTACAGGCATACTATAGACACCCCCCAGGTACGGAATTTAAAGGAATATTACACTTTTATTGTTTCACTTTAAGCGTTATTAAAATCACTGCTCCCGAAATAACGGCCGTTTTTTTAAATTTTGTTTTTGCATTGATCGATGTCCCCTGGGGCAGGACCCAGGTCCCCAAACACTTTTTATGACAATATCATGCATATAAGCCATTAAAATTAGCACTTTTGATTTCTCCCATAGACTTTTAAAGGATGTTCCGCGGCTTTGGAATTTGCCGCGAACACCCCAAATTGTTCGGCGAACAGCCAATGTTCGAGTCGAACATGAGTTCAACTCTCTCATCCCCACTTAGGACCAAGTGATATTTCAGTTTTTCTTTTTTAATAAATCTTCAAAAATGTCAACAAGTCTGTGTTTTTCTGTCAATATGGGGTGCTATGTGTACATTAATGAGTGAAAAGATTAACTTAAATGATTTTAGCAAATGGCTGCAATATAACAGAGTGAAAAATTTAAGGGGGTCTGAATACTTTCCGTCCCCACTGTATATGAACATGCGAACATTTGAATATCCTAATAAACATGATATCTCACATGTTCTTTTATAAATAGTTAAAATATTCTTTTATAAATATTTGAAACTAAGACATGCTTTGCATGCACAATTTGGTAAACAAAATTTACCCCGTTTGAAGTCTGAAGTCACAGAGGCCGAAAGGATTGATTACAATGCTGTACTCATTCCTATTACAAGCTAGAATAGATAGAGAACCATTGAAAGTAAGGGAATAGATGGCAGGTTTTGATTTCAGAAATGACAGATAAGAAATGGGAGGAGATATGTCCCTCGCATTTGGTGGTATCACCAATAGATAATAAGATGACACAACTGTATATAATACACCAGATATATCTTAGCCCTACTAGATTATATCAAATGGGTAGAAGGTCAACGTTGCAATGAGGATCAGGATGAGGCAGATTTCTGCCATTTGATTTGGTAATGTAGAGAGGTAATAGGATATGAGTCAAGTAATAAAAAAAAATGATCCTGAAATTATTAAAAGATCGGTGCCACGTACCCCAAAAGTATGTTTGTTTTGGTGGTGTTGAATAATGGTCCAGATATGTAAAGATCTTTTTGCAAAAAATGCTTTTTCAGGCTCAAAAGCATGTTGCTAAGAGATGGATGCAAGTTACAACTACTATCAAAGAATGCAGTCAACCATATCATAGGATATAAAAATAGGGAAACTTTACAGAAGTACAAAAAAGTAAATGGTGTAGTGTGGAAGGGACCAGGGTAAGGTAGGGTGAATGAATGAAATGAGTAATGTTGGGGAAAATGTATTTCTCTTTCGTTCATTGACGAACACAGCGCTCCATATTCAGAATCATAGGGTTATATCGCCCCCTACAGGACACTAAGCAGATAAAAAAAAGACTTGGCTACGCCTATGGGCAGTCTTAGCTGGTATATAGCTGGTATATATATCAAGGGCCAGGTGTCGGCCTTGGCAGTTTTCTTCGATGTCCCCTCATCTCGCACTCCCTGGTGCGTACTTTTAATCAAGGGGTTCGACATCTGCCACCGGTGCAGTCGCTTCTACCGCCGTGGGATCTACTCTTCCACCATTGGGCGTTAGCTGCGCTGGTTTGCAAGGCGGCCACTTGGTCGTTGGTATACACTTTCACAAAATTCTACAACGTGGCTGTGCTGGCATCTGAGGATGCTTTTTTTGGCCGCAAGGTGTTGCAGGCTGCTGTTTAGAGGGTCTATTCCCTCTTGAAGGGGTAGTGTTCAGGTTGGGCTCCAGTTTTTCTGTGTTGAGCTCCTTGTTACCTGGTTGGCTCTTGTGTTAGCCTTGGGATTTTTTGTTGTCCTACCCCTCATGTTTGGCACTGCTTTGGGACTTCCCTATGATTGTGAATAAGGAAGCGCTATGTCTGTCAATGAGCGAATGAGAAAATTGGATTTTTGACTTGCCGTAAAATCCGTTTCTCTGAGTTCGGATTTTACGGCAGCACCGACCCCTCTATGGAGTTTTTAATGCTTCTGACACTGCTTGAGACAAAACTGAACTGAGGGGGGGGGTGTATATCACCTAGGACTGCCCATGGGCATAGCCAAGTCTTTTTCTGCCGAGTGTCCTACTCCTGTAGGGGGTGATATAACCCTATGGTTCCGAATAAAGAAGCACTATCTGTCGAACTCAGAGAAACACATTTTATGGGAAGTCAAAAATCCTATTTTTTTATACCAAGCAACAGGTAAGTGCAGTGTATTCTGGATGAGCATAACCAAGAAGGGATTGTATTCTTGTCAATAATTCAGTGTATTTAGTGTCTTTGTTGGATAATGATCTTGATCCAACAGAAAGGTACCGAGGTTTGTGGGAAGGTCACGGGATCCTCTGGCTGACGCCACAGACGCTCTGGTGGTCCCCGTGGGGCCAGTATCGTCTGATTTATGCCTTACCTTCTCTCAAGCTTCTTCCATGGCTTCTGCGCAGGATCGAGGCCGAAGGGATTCCGGTCATTCTGGTGGTTCTGGACTGGCCTCGCCAGTTTTGGTACGTCGACCAGGTGCACTTGGTCGCCGACATCCCTTGGAGTCTTCCTCTCAGGGAGAACCTGCTGTCCCAAGAGCCGATCTTCCATCCTGCTTTGCAGTTCCTGGCGGTTGAAAGCCAGGTGCTGAAGGATAAAGGTTTGCCTGGGTCAGTGATCTCGACACTGCTGAAGACTCGGAAGTCTACCTCTAGAAAGATTTGCGATCGTACGTGGAAAGCGTACATTTCGTGGTGTGAGTTCATTGGTGCTCTCTCGTTCCTTTTTGGTGGCTTGGATTTTGACCTTCCGTCAACGAGGTGTTGAGCAGAAGTTGGTCTTGAGTACCATCAAGGGCCAGTTGTTTGCCTTGGCGGTCTTCTTTTGGCGACCCCTAGCCACGCATCCCTTGGTGCATTCTTTTATTTAAGGCGTTCGACACCTGACTCCGCCAGTGCGGTCTCCTCTACCGCCGTGGGGATTTGAACTTGGTGCTTTGTTCTCCAAAAACCTCCCATTGAAAATATTCGGGAGATGCCCCTGCTTACGCTGTCTCCGGAGGTAGCTTAGTTTGGTGGCCATCGCCTCTGCTTGCAGGGTTCGGAACTGGCGGTGTTATCTTGTCGTATCCCCTATATGGTGGTCCACAAAGATAAGGTGGTTCTTCATCCACACCCGTTGTTCCTACCTAAGGTGCTCTCTGACTGCCTTTTGAATGAAGACATTGTGTTGCCTTCCTTGTGTCCCAGGTCCACTCATCCCAAGGAATTTGTGTTGCATGCCCTTCATGTAGTTTGGGAAATTTGGGGGTATCTGGCAGCCACAGAGTTTTTCGGAGGTCAGACTCACGGTTTGTGATCACGGACGGGCCAAGGAAGAGGTAGCGTATCCAGATGGATTAATAAAGAAAGGGGGGTTTAAATAAAATTGTTTAAGATTGTAAAAGTCTATCCAGTCATTCCCCCTGGCCTGAGCATGTCACCTATAAGGTAGTGAATGAAGAAAGGGGGAGGTAAAAACAGTGACCAAATGCAAACAGTATATACTCAAGGAAAGGGCTGTCCGCTTCTTCTGCGACCATTTCCAGATGGATCAGAGAGACTGAGTCAGGCCTATTCTATCAAGGGTCAGGTTCCTCCTTTCCTGGTAACCACGCACTCTACTCGGGTGCTTAGTACTTCTTTGGCCTTCCGGCGTTGGTGGTGCAGGTTTGCAAGGTGGCCACCTGGTCGTCGGTGCACATTTTCACTAAAAAAAAAAGTGGATGTGTTTGACATCTGCGGATGCTTCTTTTTGCCACAAGGTTTTGCAGACTGCTGTTTAGAGGGTCTGTTCCCTCTTTGGGGGTGTATTGTTTAGGTTGGGCTCCAGTTTTTTGTTGAGCTCCTGTTACCCGTTTGGCTTTTTGTGTTTTAGTCTTGGAATTTTTTTTTGTTGTCCCACCCCTCATGTTTGGCACTGCTTGGGGACGTCCCTATGGTTCTGAATATCAAGCGCTTTGTCAATTAACAAGCGAAAATAGGATTTTTGTACTTACCGTAAAATACATTTCTCTGAGTTCTTTGACGGACACAGCACCCACCCCTCTATGGAGTTTTAATACACTTGACACTGCTTGTTACTAAACTGATGTCCTATAGCAGAGAGGGAGATGTATACCATCTAGGACTGCCTATAGGCGTAGCCAAGTCTTTTTTCTGCCTAGTGTCCTACTCCTGTAGGGGGCAATATAACGCTATGGTTCTGAACTGGTGTCCGTCAAAAAACTCAAAGAAATGGATTTTACGGTAAGTACAAAAATCCTATTTTTTTTATAATTATGTATACTTTGATTATGTAATAGAGTATTTAAAAAAAAAATAATACATTCTAATAGAATAATGACTTTTTGGTTTCTTTTGTCTTAAAAGCTGCCACAGTATTTATATTTGTATTTTATTTTAAAGGTTTTTTTTTCTGTCTTTCTAGGATAAAGTTTTGCGCAATGTGTACGTGTGGGCACTCTGCAGAGATCAAGATGAGCTTAATCCTTATGCAGCATGGAGATTATTAGATATGTCCTCTTCTGCCTCTGAACAAATCCTCTGAAAATTTGCAACTTGCTAAAATTAAACTGTGTTCCTATTTAAAGATGATATTTGGACTAAACCCAATGTATATTCTAATTTCAATAAAAGAACCTCACAATTTTCTCCTGAAGTTAAAGTAGCTTCAATTTTTTGGTGGAGAAAACCATAATGGTTGTTTTCCTCTACCAGCAAATGATATCCCAACAAACTGTCCTGTTTGAAATATTCTCATGAATAATTGCAAAGGCAAAACTTTTTTTTCTTCAGTTTTCTAGTAAATAAACCCTTCAGTTTATTTTTTTTTGCTATCTGTGTTAATTTTTATTGTTTGGATGGAGAGATCCCCCCTTGCTTCCTGTCCTAGAGATGCAAGAGTAAAAGGATATTTCTTTAGAGTGAAGGGAATGGTTTTTGCAGTGACCCCTTTTGAAGCTTTATCCTCACCTCTTGTTCTGGTGACAGTTGTAAAATCACTTTCTGTACTGGAGACAATGCCTCTATTTGTCCTAGAGTCTGAAATGACCCACATAGTACACAGACAACCATAAAAAACATGTCAGGTGATCCAAGCCTTCCCTACCAAAAAAAGTTTAAAGGTTTTGGCTTGACATGCACATTTGTTTCCCATTTCCTATGTAGTAAGGACAAAGCTGACATTGCATGTTTTCATAAATATCATACATATGAAAATACTCATAAGCATTTACCGTGTGAATTAACGGTAAATACAGGCACTGTGAGTTAAAGTGACTGTAAATCATACATAATAGCGATTTAACCTAAATTAGTCATTTTGAATTGTACGAATGAACAGCCCATTAAACAAGCGTGAAGGCTCAGTGGGATTTTACACTAGTATAAAAGGATTGACTTAAAACATCATCCACCACACTGTGTGCAAATGGTGATGCCGCTCCCCTTTTAGATGTGCACTCTCCAAATGAAGGGCAAATACACGACAACCCACAAAGTGTTAAATCATCCTTCGCTATCCAATCTTCAAAGTAGATCTCATGGAAAATTCACATATAAAGAAACAAAGTGCTCCAATAGTGCATTATCGTTTGAGAGTTTATTCCAATAAGGCTTCAAGCATTACACTCACATGGAATCAAATAAATGAGGGCATGTAACAAATCCACTGCAGCAGCAAGGAACTGGCATGACATGGTCACAGCGGACCAGCGTGTGTGAACGGTGTATCTCACCCACACAAAAATCGTAACCCTTGGAACATCACTTCCGGTATTGTGTCCAACATCACTAATGGTTGCTGTACAGCCAAGTCCCGACAAGTTTCGTAATCATGACTTCTTCCCAGGATTGGCTGTATGGCACAGCTACCTCCCTTTTATAATTTCCCATATGTTAATGGCGGTGACTATCATTCAGCGCATGCACTAGCTCTTTGTCCCCTCAACCATGATATGCACAGTCTTGCTCCGCTTACACTCATGTTGTGGGATAGATAATATGTTGATCTATGATAATACTAATAACATGAAAGACAACACAAAACCAAAGCTACTCTGTCACCGATTGTAGCTAATAATGTAAATTAGCTGTATATATTATAAAAGTTATACTTACTATAACAATGCACTAACAAAAGGAATATATAAATATTAGAAAACTGAGGAACTCATTCCTAACTAAATCATGACTTAAATTAAAAGAAATTACTTATGAAACAGTTGAGAGCCAGCTCAATATTTAACCCTCTAGGGGTTAAACTTTTTAATAGAAAAATCCACTGTGATAAGTCCCTAACTCGATTGGAGCCCCTCCACGATGGAAATAGTCAATCTATCCCACAAAATTGCGGTAGTGTGGGATCTTAATTGTTCTCCCTAAAGTGAAGGGACACACTATGCTTTTTAAACCCTCTCTTTATATTGGCTACATGTTTAGCAATGCAAATTTTGAGGAGACTTTTAGTACAACCAACATGGACACCACAACAAAATGAACCACATGTGAGGTATTGTATGTGATCAATTCATCTCTAGAGAATGACTCATCATCAATATTAGTAGTGCTAGATATGGCCCTATTATACTATTTTTTACCATTCCACATGAAATGCATTTTCTACACAGATAAAAACCTTTTAAATCAATTATGCCCCGTACACACGGTCGGATTTTCCGACGAAAAATGTGTGCTAGGGCCTTGTCGGAAATTCTGACTGTGTGTAGGCTCCATCACACATTTTCCATCGGATTTTCCGACACACAAAGTTTGAGAGCAGGCTATAAAATTTTCCGACAACAAAATCGGAATTTCCGATCGTGTGTACACAAATTTCAACGCACAAAGTGCCACGCATGCTCAGAATAAATAAAGAGATGAAAGCTATTGGCTACTGCCCCGTTTATAGTCCCAACGTACGTGTTTTACGTCACCGCGTTCAGAATGATCGGATTTTCCGACAACTTTGTGTGACCGTGTGTATGCAAGACAAGTTTGAGCCAACATTCGTCGGAAAAAATCCTAGGATTTTGTTGTCGGAATGTCTGATCAATGTCCGACCGTGTGTACGGGGCATTAGTATTTTTTGTTGGCCAGGTGGATCTAAAATATTTCTTACCACATGGTTACCAAAATTTGGAGCCTTTCTATATTCTATATAACCTAGGAAGATTTGGAAGGACCGGACCTAAATCCCTATCCATACAAAGAATATACCAATATTTTTTTTTAATTTCTTCAATTTCCATATGTTGGTAATGAAAATTCTAAATAAATCCCCACTGATGTTGGTCAGAAGGTGGCTGTTGATCCTTTTTAACAATGCATTGGGTTCTGGGTATGTTGGCTACTTCATTAATTGCTTTATATAGAACATCCTCCTTTGTAAAAATTTCTCTTTAAGAACATTCGCCTGCAAGATAAAGTCTTCCTGTTTAGTGCAGTTACATCTCACCCTCAACATTTGACCTTTTCGGTATATTCCTAATCCAAGGTGGGTGATGCCCACTTTTAATTGATAAATTAAACTGGGATTCATGTATCTTTTTTCTTTATAATTAATAGCTTTAGTTCTAAAGCCCAGTTAAACTAAAGAGTTCAACTGGGTTTTATATAATGCCGTTGGCTCACCCACCAATCTTTTATATGTGGATCCTTCTCCGTCATATAAAAATGGTGAGCGATCCAACAAAATCATATAAAACACCAGTTGAACTCTTTAGTTCAATTGGGCTTTAAAACTAAAGCTATTATAAAGAAAAAAGATACCTGAATCCCAGTGCATGTAGAATTCCTGTAATCTATACATTACCTAATATTCATAAGAATTCTCAACTACCTCCTGCACGGCCAATTGCATAGGTTTGGTCACATAGAGGCTGGGAGACTACTTCCTACTACTTCCACATCGAGGCTGGGAGACTACTACAAGTATATAAACAAAAAAGTCAATGCTACTACCCATACATCACATAGAAAGCAGAGATCCCGGGTGCTCGATCCACAGTTGCTGGCTGAGTAGGGAAATGAGGAAAAGATGATCCGCACTCCAATGATTGCTCTTAAAAAGTGTAATATTTATTGACAAGCCACAGTGCCCAAACGCAAATGAGAACAGTTGACGCGTTTCAGCCTATAAGGCCTTAGTCATAACTACATTACAGACATGAAACTTTGAAAAAAAATTGTAGCTCCAAGGATCACTGGCTCCACCCATTAATTGTCTTAATTGACTACAGGCAATTATCCAAAAAAGGGGAATCGGCTATACTGCATGTTGGGTGATCCATATGCCACTATTTGTCACACACCTTACAGTGATAATAAGTACATGTGTGTGCACACACTTATGCATGCACTAATGCACATATACATGATTAAAAGACACCATGAAATACAAAAAGCATTAGATACAAAAAGTAAAAAATAAAAATAATCCAGGTATGTGAAAAAGACACCAGAGGAGAGAAAGAGAGAGGAGGCTCTGGGGAGAGGCATGCTTAATGTAAGTGCAAATCCAGATCCCACCTCAGGTTTAAACGCTAGTTTTTAAAGCGGGATTCCGTCCCTGAAAAAAATAAATTAACACTGTAGCTGCTGACTTTAAATAAGTACTTACCTGTCCTGGGTGCCCGCAATGTCGGCCGCCCGAGGCCGACCTGTCCCTCGGCTCTCAGGTCCCGGCACCGCTATCCTAAGTAAGGGAAACAGGCAGTGGAGCCTTTTGGCTTCACTGCCAGTTTCCTACTGCGCACGCGCGAGCGGCGCTCTGTGAATGGCCACGTGGTGTTCTGGGAACACACACAGTTCCCAGAAGACAACGGGGCCGCTCACCGAGGAGCAGAACACGCCCCGGAATAGGAAGAGGCAGATTAGGAAGACTGCCTAGCAACAAGGGTTTAGGTAAGTTTAATTTTTTTTTTTTCAAATGTTTTTTTTTTTAGGATTTTTCATGCAATTTTTTTTTTTTAGGGTGGCCCTCCACTTTAATCTAAAAATCCACCATGCTTCTCTCCCCAGTAGCTATCTCTCCCTGTCACCTCCTCTGGGCGAGTGAGACAACCGTTCTATTCCTCTAAAGCGGAAAGAGGAGAGATCGCCCTGGTGACATTCCCTAAAGTGACGCGTTGCATTCAAAATATTTCTAGCATTTGGGTTAATTGTGTCACAGCAATGTTCCCCCTATACGGCCTCTCAAAGGACGTATGGTACAGCCTACATATTGGAGGCTGCATGAAATACAGGTGATCCGGTAAATTACATAGTTTGTGCCACAGTTGATGTATTGCTGTATAGTAAACTCTTCACCTGTAGCCGTGGCAACAAATGTTTTACCCAGATCACACAAGTTACAGTACCTACAGGTTTTTATATTACAAGGGTAAATGCCAGGATAGGAGAGCCAGGTTGGTTGGCATTGTTTGGATGAAAATAGACTAGGTGATAGTGCAGTCCCCAGTGTGCGCGCACATGGGCTAGAAAAAAGGCAACCTGCTTGCAGAATTCCATTTAAATCTTTGTATGTAATATTGGCAGATTCTTTTTTATTATTCTGACTATTTGATTATATTCTTGGGAAAATGTGGTTACAAATGTAATGGGTTTACCCGTTTTTCTATTTCTAAAGTTGTAAGGTTAATGAGGTTTGTTATTTTTATTTTTATGCTCTCTCTCAGTTTTAGGCTTATCTGACAAGAATTCTTCTCTGTCCATCATCAAAACCCTTTCTAGTCCTTGGTATATAACAGATTAGTTATAACCTCGGTCCAATAAGCGCTGATGGATGACCTTACATTCTAGTTCAAAGGTTGAGTTTGTTGAACAGTTACGTTTTTAGCTCGAATAAACTCCCCATAAGGGATGGCATTGATGGTGTTGGATGGATGACAACTGGTTGCAAAAAAGTGTAGTGTTACCATAGAAAGGTTTCCTAGGGTGATGTCTAAAAAGTTGATACTGGAAATATGCTCAATTGAAAAATGTAGATTTAACTGATTATCATTCAGAAATTTCAAAAATTCATGCAATCCCATAATGTCACCATCCCACACCATCACGAGGTCATCGATGAAACGACCATACCAAACAATCTAAAAAGGTGGAAAATACCGCGCCAATCAAAAAAATATATATAAATAAGCAGCCAACACTCCAATAAGACCAAATTGTGCAAAGTGTATAAACATAAATAGAGTAGCGCTAAAATAAAAAATCTTTATATAGTAATTGCTATTCAAACAGGGAAAAAAAAATAATAAAGAAATATTCCACAATGAAGTGGAAAGTGATCTTATCTTATCTCTGGATTACATATTAATGTAAAGTATCAAATGTGCAATGTAACAACATATAAGAGAACACTCATATATTGGTGAGGGTAAAATAAAAGAAAAAAAGAAAAATTCCGTGTTGTGTTTAAAGTGTCCACATTTCAATGGAACATAAATAAAAACTTGGAAACTGGTATTGTCCAAAATTAATGGTTGTAGCCACCAAATGAAATCTAATCCCAGTAATATATCATGCAGACAAGGTGGGTTCCATACAATGCAGATGGTCCATAAAAATCTTCTCCATAGATATCTGATCAACACAAAAGATAAGGTACTCTTACCAACTTTGGTGGACTCACAAGCCGTTGGCGGTGAGTCAGAAAGGCTTGCACTGTCTCAGAATGGAGGACAGTATGGAAACAGGTCATGTACTGGAACGCCTCTTCCTCCAAATGGGGTGCCAGGATCCTAACCGAATGGTCCGCACAATCTCCGTTTTGTTCAAAAGTGGAAACCATGTATAAAGAAAGAAAAAAGGAGCCTCCACATGGTGTAAATCCAACAATTCAATTGGCATTTATTTGATCAATCATGACCATTAACAGTCCATAAAAGTAAAAAACGTTATAAATAGAATCGATTCCAAAGTTAAAAAAGCAAGCGTGGTGTGGGTGGCTGGGTACAGCAAGGAGACCCTTTGGAATCGATTCTATTTATAACGTTTTTTACTTTTATGGACTGTTAATGGTCATGATTGATCAAATAAATGCCAATTGAATTGTTGGATTTACACCATGTGGAGGCTCCTTTTTTCTTTCTTTATACATGGTTTCCACTTTTGAACAAAACGGAGATTGTGCGGACCATTCGGTTAGGATCCTGGCACCCCATTTGGAGGAAGAGGCGTTCCAGTACGTGACCTGTTTCCATACTGTCCTCCATTCTGAGACAGTGCAAGCCTTTCTGACTCACCGCCAACGGCTTGTGAGTCCACCAAAGTTGGTAAGAGTACCTTATCTTTTGTGTTGATCAGATATCTATGGAGAAGATTTTTATGGACCATCTGCATTGTATAGAACCCACCTTGTCTGCATGATATATTACTGGGATTAGATTTCATTTGGTGGCTACAACCATTAATTTTGGACAATACCAGTTTCCAAGTTTTTATTTATGTTCCATTGAAATGTGGACATTTTAAACACAACACAGAATTTTTCTTTTTTTCTTTTATTTTACCCTCACCAATATATGAGTGTTCTCTTATATGTTGTTACATTGCACATTTGATACTTTACATTAATATGTAATCCAGAGATAAGATAAGATCACTTTCCACTTCATTGTGGAATATTTCTTTATTATTTTTTTTTTCCCTGTTTGAATAGCAATTACTATATAAAGATTTTTTTATTTTAGCGCTACACTATTTATGTTTATACCAAACAATCTGCCTAGCAAAAGGGTTGCTGGGAGAGAACAAAACTTGTTCCTCCCACCAACCCATGTAGAGGTTCGCCATGGACCGTGAGAATATAGCACCCATCCACGCCCCACAGCGCTGGACATAATATGCACCATCAAATAAAAAATAATTATGCTTTAAAAAAAACTCAACGCTTAACAGAATAAACTCCTGTAGTTCCTGAGAGTAGGAGCTGTAGCGTTGAAGATGATATTGGATGGCGTGCAATCCAGCGCTGTAGGGGATCGACGAATAGAGTGCCCTCACGTCCAGTGTAGCCCACACATAGGTGGATATCTATTTGACAGATGTGATATGGGATAGGACTGTGCTCGGATCTCTGATGTAGCCGGGCAATCTGTATACCAAAGGCTGTAGGTGCCGGTCTACCCATTCTCCCAAACGCTCAAATAAAGAGCCTATTCCAGCCACGATTGGTCGTCCCTGAATGGGACGATCACGTTTATGAATTTTAGGGAGATGATGGAATACCGGAATATCCACATAGAGATACTCAGCAGTTTTGGATGACAGAACTCTCATACTAAAGCCCAACTGTAAATGTTTTAAAAGAGTTGATCGAAAAACAGTAGTGGGGTTGTTAGACAGGGGTCCATATGTGTCACTGTCACTGAGCTGTCTAATGGCTTCAGATCTACGTTGTTTCAGTTGTATCAATTCCCCCTCTATTACGGCCTGAAAAGTGTCTAGAGTAGAGTTTCTCGCATTTACAGGGTAAAAAAAAACGTATCCCCATATTGTGATGTACTGCATGAAGCTCCATAGGAGCCCATATGTGATTCTGAATATAGCTGTTCTAAAGTTAATAATGCAGATAACATAAAATATAAAAAACATAAAAGAAACATGTGGGCAAACATCTTGTTCTACAATTGATTGGTTTTGGTCAGATTCACTCACCATCTCTGATGTCAGTGGGTCAACCTGTTCGTCAATTCCTTGTTGAAAGTGTTCTTGCAGTAAGAGGTTCCTGACAAACCTGTTGGTGTCTAAAATGGTATTAAAAGTATCAAAGTGATAGGTGGGTGAAAAAGATAGACCCCGTGACAACAGAGATAATTCAGAATCAGTCAAAACCTCATCCGTTAAGTTAACTACTGAGGTGATGGTTGATAATTCACTACTTATTTCTTTCTTCTCTGTGGATATCGCCGATCTCTGTCTCCCCCCCCTTGCCTTTGCCTTTTCCTGCAGTGTCCTGTTTTCTGGTTGTTTGTTTTTTCTTCGGCTGCTGGTAGTATGTTGCAGACATTGTGTTTTTTTGACCCCTCGGTGTTAACACTTCCACCGGAAAAACCTTGTCTGAAGAGATTCGGGGAGTAGATATTCTCAAAGCTGCAGTATTATCAGAGAGGGACAGGCCATCCCCCTCAGCTGTATCTGAAACTTCAGATAAGGAATTCGATGCCTCCGGTGAGCTGAAGCCCACTTTCTTAATTATGCAAACAGCTCTGTGTTTTCTCCTGAGAATAGATAGTGGTGTAGAGCTGAAGCTTCTGCTCCTCCTCCCCCACTCGTAAACTGTATTGCTCTGGTAATCATCCACATCATGGAGGTATTTAGTCCTTTTGATCTGTGTAATCTGTGTTTCTAATTCTTCTATCATCCGTTTTTATTTGGCGCATATTATGTCCAGCGCTGCGGGGCGTCGATGGGTGCTAGATTCTCACCGTCCATGGCGAACCTCTACATGGGTTGGTGGGAGGAACAAGTTTTATTCTCTCCCAGCAACCCTTTTGCGAGGCATTGACAAACAGGTGGATGACCCACTGACATCAGAGATGGTGAGTGAATCTGAACAAAATCAATCAATTGTAGAACAAGATGTTTGCCCACATGTTTCTTTTATGTTTCAGGATTTATCTGCATCATTAACTTTAGAACAGCTGTATTCAGAATTGCATATGGGCTCCTATGGAGCTTTCGTGCAGTTTTTTTTACCCTGGAAATGCGAAAAACTCTACTATAGACACTTTTCAGGCTGTAATAGAGGGGGAATTGATAGAACTGAAACAACGTAGCTCAACATCTAGAAAGACTAATATCTCAAAGCAAGAGAAAGAGACTCTACAGCAATTAAAAGTCAATAAAGGGTTAGTGATAAAGGAAGCAGATAAGGGAGGAGCAGTAATGGTGATGACTAGGGAACAATATAGATCTGAAGCCATTAGACAGCTCAGTGACAGTGACACATATGGACCCCTGTCTAACAAACCCACTACTGTTTTTCAATCAACTCTTTTAAAACATTTACAGTTGGGCTTTAGTGTGAGAGTTCTGCCATCCAAAACTGCTGAGTATCTCTATGTGGATAAACCTGTGGTGCCGGTATTCCATCATCTCCCTAAAATTCATACACTTGATCGTCCCATTCAGGGACGACCAATTGTGGCTGGAATTGGCTCTTTATGTGAGTGTTTGGGAGAATGGGTAGACCGGCACCTACAGCCTTTGGTATACAGATTGCCCGGCTACATCAGAGATACGAGCACAGTCCTATCCCATATCACATCTGTCAAATGGATATCCACCTATGTGTAGGCTACACTGGACGTGAGGTCACTCTATTCGTCGATCCCCCACAGCGCTGGATTGCAGGCTATCCAATATCATCTTCAATGCTACAGCTCCTACTCTCAGGAGCTACAGGAGTTTATTCTGTTAAGCATTGAGCTTTTGTTAAAGCATAATTATTTTTTATTTGATGGTACATATTATGTCCAGCGCTGTGGTGCGTCGATGGGTGCTAGATTCTCACCGTCCATGACGAACCTCTACATGGGTTGGTGGGAGGAACAAGTTTTGTTAGGTAGATTGGTATGGTCATTTTGATCGATGACCTTGTGATGGTGTGGGATGGTGACATTATGGGATTGCATGAATTTTTGAAATTTCTGAATGATAATCAGTTAAATCTACATTTTTCAATTGATTCAATCATTTTTCAAATGATGTTTCCAGTATCAACTTTTTAGACATCGCCCTAAAGGGCGATCCAACTACAGGTGATGTTTCAACATGCACCTATAGGAAACCTTGCTCTGGTAACACTACACTTTTTGCAACCAGTTGTCATCCATCCCACACCATCAATGCCATCCCTTATGGGGAGTTTATTCAAGCTAAACGTAACCGTTCAACAAACTCAACCTTTGAACTAGAATATAGGGTATTCCATCAGCGCTTATTGGACCGAGGTTATAACGAATCTGTTATATACCAAGGAATAGAAAGGGTTTTGATGATGGACAGAGAATAATTATTGTCAGATAAGCCTAAAACTGAGAGAGAGCATAAAAATAATAACAAACCTCATCAACCTTACAACTTTAGAAATAGAAAAACGGGTAAACCCATTACATTTGTAACCACATTTTCCCAAGAATATAATCAAATAGTCAGAATAATAAAAAAGAATCTGCCAATATTACATACAGATAAAGATTTAAATGCAATTCTGCAAGCAGGTTGCCTTTTTTCTAGCTGACGTGTGCCCCCACATCACCTAGTCTATTTTCATCCAAACAATACCAACCCACCTGGCTCTCCTATCCTGGCAGTTACCCTTGTAATATAAAAACCTGTAGGTACTGTAACTTGTGTGATCTGGGTAAAACATTTGTTGCCACAGCTACAGGTGAAGAGTTTACTATACAGCAATACATCAACTGTGGCACAAACTATGTAATTTACCTGATCACCTGTATTTCATGCAGCCTCCAATATGTAGGCTGTACCACACGTCCTTTGAGAGCCCGTATAGGGTAACACTACTGTGACACAATTAACCCAAATGCTAGAAATATTTTGAATGCAACGCGTCACTTTAGGGAATGTCACCAGGGTGATCTCTCCTCTTTCCGCTTTAGAGGAATAGAACGATTGTCTCACTCGCCCAGAGGAGGTGACAGGGAGAGAAGGCTACTGGGGAGAGAAGCATGGTGGATTTTTAGATTAAAAACTAGATCGCGGTGAGGTCTGTGTCATGACGTGAGACGTCAGACGGGAAGGGAGGAGCTGGAGGTGTGTCCGCTAGCTGGCGTCCTGGCGGCCTCTCTCCTACGGCAAGGCTAGTGGACGGGGTGGACCGTGAGGAGAGGAGAACCGCGCTGTGTGAACAACGCCGCAGCCAGAGAACCCGGAGCCTGATGAGACCGGGCTTAGCACGGGGGACTTAAAAGAACAGACGCGGTGAGGATCTCGGCTTCCCCTTAGGGGCCCCTTGTGCCCTCTCCCCCCTCCCTCCCCCTGGGCTCCGGTAGCACGACTGAGAGGACTCATCCGGGACTCCTTACTGATCAGGAACGCCTTGACCCGCAGAGCCATACAAACGGACCCTGTAACAGAGACCTCTCGAAGTGGATACCGGATTGCTACACCAGAAGACAAAGGTGCAACGATGGAGGGTTGGTGGTAAGAGTCGCACTTTGCTATTCAGCCACAAAGGTAAGAGAGTAACAGGAACCCGCCTGTAAA
Organism: Lithobates clamitans; assembly: GCA_037952925.1. Taxonomy (NCBI): domain Eukaryota; kingdom Metazoa; phylum Chordata; class Amphibia; order Anura; family Ranidae; genus Lithobates; species Lithobates clamitans. The sequence continues at coordinate 1,336,803 of JBBGZY010000668.1, read as the reverse complement.
AGGGAAGAGCGTCGGTAGAGGTATAAGTGATACCGCGGAAGCTGCGGGATGATACGCTGGGCACCAACGTATATGGCTAAATACATCATTGTAAATTATTTCTAATACTGCTTTCGCCATACTACTGCTATACCTGTAATACCTTTGGGACGGAATGCTGGGCACTAAGATCCATGGCTAAATACACCATTGTATATTACTACTAACACTGTTAGAGCTACATTTCTGCTATATCTGAAGTACTTGTACTACCTGTCGTAACTCCACTTTACTGGCAATACCTGTGGGATGAGATGCTGGACATTATGTATATGGCTAAGTACACGATTGTAAATCATTGCTAATTTTGCCATTTCCACACTACTGCTATACCGGAAACACCCTAGGGACGTTATGCTGGGCACTAAGGTACATGGCTAAATACACCATTGCATATTACTTCCAATACTGTTAGTGCCATATTACTGCTATACCTGAAGTACTTGTACTACCTATCGCAACACCACTCTACTGATAATAAATAATGGTGGGAAATAAGAAGTATTAAATTTACAATAGAAAGGTAAAGAGGTGAAGACAGGAGCGGAGGCTCTCTTTTACTACAACTGTGCATGAAGCAGGATACCTATCCTGCCCCTCATTAAAAATATATTCAGTATATCAGTACAATAAGTATACGGAGGAAAGACAAGAAACCTAGTTGGAAGAACGAGAAATAGAAGGGGTACAATGCATCCTGGATGTAAGGCACCTACAAGGCAGTAGGAGACAAAGGTATACAAAGTGGTTAGTTTTGAGAACACTAAACAGACCAAGTGTATGAACTATTAAGAATCATATACACTGCCAAGCCTCAGTGACTAAAATCTACCATTCCCAGAATACGGGAAAACATTATGAGTAGAAACGCGTCCAAAGCTGGGAAGGGGGGACCACCGAACACACCAAAACATAACCTCTCTGGAAGTACCACCGGGAGTACAATTAAGCAATATCTGGCCAGGGGGGGAGCCTGGGGAGTGCCCATCAGGAGGCCCAAACGTCAACCATGGTGGACAAAAAGAAGAAGGGACTAAATGGGAGGGGAGATCAGACCCCTGACCACTCAAGAGATGAGTTATCAACCGAAAACGCTCTTGAAATATCTAGAATGGATGAACATAGACAGGAGCCACAACTCCCCTCGAAAAATGAAATTGCAGAAATGTTCAAAGCACTCAAAACCTCAATCAAATCAGAGATAAGTATGTTGAGGACAGACCTAGGTAACCTATTGGCCAGAGTTGAGAGGGCTGAAGACATAATGGATAAACAAGAGCGGGAAATTTCCGATTTAAAAGAACAAATTAAAATAACTCAACAAAATCAGATAAAAATATGCTACAGGTTAGAGGATCAGGAAAATAGAAACCGCAGACAAAACCTGAGAATCCGCGGGGTTCCGGAAAAGAGGGGAGAGGATCTGAGGAAGACCGTAGCGGCAATCTTCACCCCCCTCCTGGAATTGGGAGGAGAAGACTTCCCAAAAATTGAGCGGGTACACCTGATAGGAAGGTTCGATACCAGACGAACAGGAAGAAGTCGCGACATAATAGTGAGGTTTAGATTCTACGAGGACAAGGAAAATATATGGGTAAAATTGAGAGAGCAAACCCCACTTCAATATGAGGAGGCAAGTATTTGCAGATCTAGCTAAAGACACACTGGCGAGAAGACGTCACCTGAAGCCCCTTTTGGAACAAATGACAAATCAAAATATAAAATATTCATGGGGATTCCCGGCCTGTCTGCTAGGAAGCAAAGATGGTAGAACAGCTAGGCTAAGATTCCCGGGAGAGTTAGAGGAATTCTGCGGGAAACTGGGCCTGCAGGTGCCCCCGCTGTTGGACTGGTCTAATGAACGGTGGATAGAATTAGGAGTGGGACTGGTGTAAAATGTCATGGGGGCGAGGGGGGTTTCGGGACGGGGGGTAGGAAGAGATAATATCATTAGAAGAAAACAGTGGAGATGGAAGTGCTGTTAGGCGAAGGCTAGCCCACCCGGTCACCAAGGCAACGTGGACCAGAGTGATGATACACCAAGAGCTCCACCCTTGGAGGTGGAGACCAATGGAGGGCAACGATGTGTGTGACCCTTATTGGCCTAAGGGTCCAGTGGGGACCAACGGGGGGGCGGGTGAGAGGGGAGGGGGGGAGGAGTAGGGGAAGGGGGCCCATCCCAGCCTCAATACTAAGAAAGTGGGACATCTCTCCAAGGTCTAAGGTAAAGGGCGTACATAGGAGGGTAGAAAAATGTCATTGACCACAATAAAATTCACAACGTATAATGTCAAAGGCCTTAAACATGGCCAATAAAAGACGAAATATCTTTAATGAGCTTAAGTTACTTGGATCAGAAGTGGTTTTCCTTCAGGAAACACATTTCTCACATCAATCGAGACTAAGATTGTTTTCAAGGGAATATCCGATTTGGTACCAAGGAGATACCATTTCAAATAGAACACGGGGGGTAGCTATCGGATTCGCACAAAGAACAAGGTTTGTGCTTGAGGACAGATTGGTAGATCCAAAAGGTAGATACCTAATCCTTAGAGGCAGATTGAACGAAGGGGAATATACACTAGCTAATATCTACGCACCTAATAAAAATCCGATGAAATATTTGGTAAACATCTTGGGGAAATTAATGGAGTTTAGGAAAGGGCATTTGATACTAATGGGAGATCTTAACTTCTGTATGGACCCAGGATTTGACAGTACGGCCCGAGCACAGGGGAAAAATAACGTACAATTGAGGGAGGTAAAGCAAAAACTCTCCATCTACCAGTTGGTGGACATATGGAGAGTTCAACATTCAGGAAAAAGGGACTATACGTTTTACCCCCCTGTGCACGGGTCATACTCCCGGATCGACTACGGATTAGTGGACCATAGGGAGATTGACGAGGTGGTGGACTCTAGGATAGGAAATATAACCTACTCAGACCATGCACCAATGACCATGGAAATGACAATAGGTGGAGGACCGGGCTATTCAGGACAGTGGCGTTTAAATGAGGAACTGATTAGAGAGGATGAGGGGTTTGACAGAATCAGAAAGGAATTGGAGAATTACTTCGCTGTAAATGACACTGGAGATTAGGGCTGAAACAACAAATCGATTAATCGACAACGAATCGATTATGAAATTAATCGATTACTATTTTCATAATCGATTAATCGGCCAGTAACATAATGTGGTTAAAAAAAAAAACTAAAATGAGCCCTTTATAGTACAAAAAGAGCAAATAATCACTACTGTAAACTATTTCTTTCACAGTTCTACAGTAAAAAATATTAACCCCTTACAGTAGTGATTTTTTGCTTTTCTTGTACTATAATATTCGTTTTTTTAACCCCATTATGTTACTAAACGTCTTAGACCTGGTTCACATCTTTGTGTTTTTTGGTGCTTTTTGCAGAAACGGACTACAGTTCATTTACATGGTTTCCTATGGGACACGTTCACATCTATGCTTTTTCAGCCGCTGCGTATTTGGAAAGCGTCAGTGACTTTTTTTTTAACACAAAACAGTGCTTTTTTGGTTCAACATACTTCAATGGAGAAGCTGCAGAAACGCATGTAATGCGTTTTTGCAGCAATTTGTGTTTTTTAATCTGCCCAACAACAAATTGGCCAAAAAAAATATGAAAACGCAAATCGCCGCAAAATCACGTGTGCAAAAATCAAAACGCACAGCAAAGAGCACTGCAGAAACAGATCAAAAGCAAACTGCATAGGTGTGCACCGAGCCTTATGCTGGCCACACTGATCAATTTTCAGATGAGAATATTCAGACGAAAAATCTTTGTACATTCGATGAATGAAAGAATGTTTGAAATTTTCACTTGTTTTTAACATTCTGTTTTTAAAATAATTGTAATTTCTGAACGAAAACCACATACACTGTCTGATAATTCCTTTCACCAAGAAGTTTTTTATTATTTCCAAATTTTCCCATTACTGTGGTTGAAAATGAACGTCGATTTGACCCCACTAACGATTAGAAAATCGAACGAACATTCTTATCTCTCCTCTAATAGTATATACAGTATATCTCCTCTTATAGTATATACAGTAATTATTACCAGGAGTTATACTCAGTCTCTAAACAAGACACCAACCTAAATAATAGTGAGAAATAACAATTATCTAAAGAAGACGACGCTCCCTAAGATTACAGATGTGGGTAGAGAACTCTTGGAAATGATCCTGGGAAAAGCCCTGGCCCGGACGGGTTTACACTGATTTATTATAAAACATTTAAAGAAATATTAGTCCCTAGGTTGTGTCACTACATGAATGGGCTGGGAGATAGCTATGAGATGAGTAGGGAGGCTTTGAAGGCCTCCATCACAATCATACCGAAAGAGGGTAAAGAGAAAACACTATGCTCAAGCTATCGCCCTATCTCTGCTCAACACCGATACAAAATTATATGCAAAGGTCTTGGCATATATATTTCTCTTGGCAGAGAAAATGAAAAAAGGTGGGTAAAAATAGAGGAAAGCCTTAGTAAAGCACAACTGGGAAGTATCATTTGGAATCCTCCACACTTTAGAATTTTAGACAACAGCACACACGAAATAACACAAAACGTCTTTAAAATTTGGGATGGGGTATACAAGAAAGTCAATGGGAAATATAACTCACCGTTACTCGCACTAAAAGATAATAATTTTTTTGCACCGGGAACAGAAATTATAGGAGGAAAAGAAGCACTTTGGGGGAATACACAATTAAGACAAATTATTAAAGAAGGTAAAATCATGACACTTCAACAACTCAGACACGGGAGGGTGGCACAGGGGATGGACGAGTGGCGGTACCTCCAATTGAGTCACTTTGTGAACAAATTACCACATCCTATTAGGTCTGGGGAAAAATTGACAGACTTCGAAAGGTTGTGCGACATGGAAGACCCGAGAAATATAGTTTCTAAAATATATAAAATCTTGATGACAGAAAAATTGGAGATACCGCCATTTATGGGTAAATGGGAGAGGGAACTTGGCACAAAGAAGGATGAAAACACAATTAGAAGAATCTTGAAAATGATTTTCAATTTATACCCTATACCGCAAGGATAGAGAGGGTAAAAAAGGGGGAGGGGTATGCCTATATATCAAGAATAATGTACAAGCGAATGTGAGAGATGACATCACTGAGGGAGCTAGAGAGGAGATGGAATCCTTATGGGTAGAGCTCCAAAGGGATGAAGCTAAGGGGGAAAATAATACTGGGAGTATCCTATAGGCCCCCTAACCTGAGGGAGGAAGTGGAGACGGATCTCCTATCACAAATTGGATTAACAGCAAGGATGGGAAGTGTTATCATAATGGGGGATTTTAATTATCCAGACATAGACTGGGGGGAGGGAACTGCGCATTCATTTAAGGCTCGCCAGTTCCTTAATGTCTTGCAGGACAATTTTATGGGTCAGATGGTAGACACACCAACTACAAATAAAACATTACTGGATCTACTGATTACCAACAATACAGACCTGATCACGGATGTGGAAATACGGGGCAATTTAGGTAACAGCGATCACAGGTCAATTAGTTTCAGTATAAATCACACAAATAGGAAACATGAAGGGAACACAAAGACACTGAATTTCAAAAGAGCCAACTTCCCTAAGCTACAAACCTTGCTAAAAGGCATAAATTGGGATAAAATATTAGGAACAAAGAATACGGAGGAGAGATGGGTTTGCTTTAAGAGCATATTAAATAAGGGCATTAGCCAATGTATCCCATTGGGTAATAAATTTAAAAGAGCAAACAAAAATCCTGGATGGCTTAACTCCAATGTAAAAATGCATATAAAAGCAAAGGAGAAGGCCTTCAAAAAATACAAGGTTGAGGGATCATCCTCAGCATTCAGACTTTATAAAGAATGCAACAAGAAATGTAAGGGTGCAATTAGGACGGCTAAGATAGAACATGAAAGACACATAGCGGAGGAGAGCAAAAAAAATTCCAAGAAATTCTTTAAGTATGTAAACAGTAAAAAAGGGAGGACAGACCATATTGGCCCCATAAAGAATGAGGAAGGACATCTGGTTACAAATGTATTCTTCTCCTCAGTCTTCACGAGTGAATCGGGGGGCTTCAGTAACCAAAACTGCAGTGTTTATCCTCATGACACAACACAGGAAGCACCTCCATGGTTAACAGAGGACAGAATTAAAATTAGACTTGAGAAACTTAACATTAATAAATCACCAGGACCAGATGGCTTGCATCCGAGGGTACTTAGGGAACTCAGTCAAGTGATTGCCAGACCGTTGTTCCTAATTTTTACAGACAGTCTATTGACTGAAATGGCACCAGCTGATTGGAGAAAAGCCAATGTAGCACCAATATTTAAAAAGGGCCCAAAATACATTGCTGGGAATTACAGACCAGTTAGCCTAACATCAATAGTATGTAAACTCTTGGAGGGGATGATAAGGGATTATATACAAGATTTTAGTAATAAGAACGATATCATTAGCAGTAATCAGCATGGATTCATGAAGAATCGTTCTTGCCAAACCAATCTATTAACCTTCTATGAGGAGGTGAGTTGCCATCTAGATAAAGGAAGGCCCGTAGACGTGGTGTATCTGGATTTTGTAAAAGCATTTGACACAGTTCCCCATAAACGTTTACTGTACAAAATAAGGTCCGTTGGCATGGACCATAGGGTGAGTACATGGATTGAAAACTGGCTACAAGGGCGAGTTCAGAGGGTGGTGATAAATGGGGAGTACTCAGACTGGTCAGGGGTGGGTAGTGGGGTTCCCCAGGGTTCTGTGCTGGGACCAATCCTATTTAATTTGTTTATAAACGACCTGGAGGATGGAATAAACAGTTCAATCCCTGTATTTGCAGACGATACTAAGCTAAGCAGGGCAATAACTTCTCCGCAGGATGTGGAAACCTTGCAAAAAGACCTGAACAAATTAATGGGGTGGGCGACTACATGGCAAATGAGGTTCAATGTAGAAAAATGTAAAATAATGCATTTGGGTGGCAAAAATATGAATGCAATCTATACACTGGGGGGAGAACCTCTGGGGGAATCTAGGATGGAAAAGGACCTGGGGGTCCTAGTAGATGATAGGCTCAGCAATGGCATGCAATGCCAAGCTGCTACTAATAAAGCAAACAGAATATTGGCATGCATTAAAAGGGGGATCAACGCAAGAGATAAAACGATAATTCTCCCACTCTACAAGGCTCTGGTCCGGCGGCACCTGGAGTATGCTGTCCAGTTCTGGGCACCAGTCCTCAGGAAGGATGTACTGGAAATGGAGCGAGTACAAAGAAGGGCAACAAAGCTAATAAAGGGTCTGGAGGATCTTAGTTATGAGGAAAGGTTGCAAGCACTGAACTTATTCTCTCTGGAGAAGAGACTGCTTGAGAGGGGATATGATTCCAATTTACAAATACTGTACTGGTGACCCCACAATAGGGATAAAACTTTTTTGCAGAAGAGAGTTTAATAAGACTCGTGGCTACTCATTACTATTAGAAGAAAAGAGGTTTAACCTTAAACTACGTAGAGGGTTCTTTACTGTAAGAGCGGCAAGGATGTGGAATTCCCTTCCACAGGCGGTGGTCTCAGCGGGGAGCATTGATAGCTTCAAGAAACTATTAGATAATCACCTGAATGACCGCAACATACAGGGATATACAATGTAATACTGACACATAATCACATACATAGGTTGGACTTGTGTCTTTTTTCAACCTCACCTACTATGTATGTAACTATGTATGTAATTCAGCAACAGACGTACGAACGGCGGAAATGAATTATAAATGCATAAGTAGAAGTTATTTAACTCCAGAGATAACAAGTAAATATCAGAATGGGTCGGCATACTGCTGGCGGGGCTGCCAAGAAGTAGGAACAATGGGGCACCTCTGGTGGAATTGCCCTAAAATAAAAAACTTCTGGAGGAAGATTCTCGCTCTAATTAAGAAAATTACGGAAAAGTGGTAGAAGACCCCTGGAAGGTTTTGTTTCATGGGGGAGAAGGAGATATAAATAAATATAAGCGGTCACTGGTTCCTTATCTTTTTTTATTTATTTTTTTCTTTCTTTTTGCCACTTCAGTGTTTTCTTTTGAGAGACCCTTTTCAACTTGACGTTCAAAACTCGTCCCTTCTCAAGTTCACATCATTGTGGCTTCTTTTCAAAAAAGAATGAACAAACAAGAACAAGAGAAACTAGGGTTCCCTTCTTTTTTAATAACTGTATAAAAAAATGTCCCCATCCTACCCCACCCACCTATTACCCGCCCTTTCTAATTCCCCCCCCCCCCCCTGCCTTACTCCCAGTGTTTTTCCTCTTCTCTCTAATATCTCTTTTAGGAAAAGGATAAAAAAGAAAAAAAAAAGTGGTTCCTCATCTTTTAAACGCTGCAAAGAGATTGATACCGAAGAGCTGGCAGAGGAGGGAGAGTCCAGAGACATGGGAGTGGATAGATGCAGTAGAGGAAATATATAATATGGAGACTATGGCGAGCATGATAGATGAAACAAGAAGTGTGAATTTAGATGTGTGGGAGTGCTGGAAAAAATTTAAAAAAACTTGGAGCTACGCTAAAGAACTGAAAGCCTTAGACTAGAGTAGGAGAGTAGAAGAAGAAAAGACCTTGGAGAGAAGGGGAAAGGGAAGGTTTGGGGCTGGGAGGGAGGGTGTGGGTGGGAAGGGAATATAACAAGAGAGGAGTCCAGTATTGGTAATTGGGCCTGTTTAACCCTCTATGGTACGTGTCATGTAATAGATATATTATTTTCTGTTTTTACTATTTTGATATGGCAAAGTGTCACGATGATGAGACATTGAGAGGGAGATTGAAGAAAAATGAACTGCAAAGTTGATTTAAATCCCTCGAAAATGTCGACTGAAGTGGCAAAAAAAAAAAAAAAAAGAAAAAAAAAAAAAACTAGATCGCCTCAGGGGTTAAACCTGAGGTGGGATCTGGATTTGCACTTACATTAACCACTTGCCGACCGCCTCACGCAGATATACTGCGGCAGAATGGCACGGGCAGGCAAAGTAACGTATGGGTACGTTACTTGCCTCCCGCGGGCGGGGGGTCCGATCGGACCCCCCTGGTGCCCGAGGCGGTCGGCTTCTGTCCCAGAGCGATCCGTGCTGAGGGGGAGGCCATCAATTAGTGGCCACCCCCTCGCGATCGCTCCCAGCCAATGGCAATCTTCCTCTGCTGCTGTATAGTAAACAGCGGCAGAGGAAGTGATGTCATCGCTCCTCGGCTCTGTATTTTACGTTCCGGCACCGAGGAGAGAAGACATCGATGTGAGTGCACAACACACACACATACAGTAAAACACACCAGGCACACTTTACACCCCCCGATCACCCCCTGTCACAGTGACACCAAGTGACACTTTACACCCCCACCCCCCCCCCCCTGTCACAGTGACAGTGGTTTTTTTTCTGATTACTGCATTGGTGTCAGTTTGTGACAGTGTGGTGGGGCAGTTAGTGTTAGTTAGCCCCCTTTAGGTCTAGGATAACCCCCCCTAATAAAGTTTTAACCCCTTGATCACCCCCCGTTGCCAGTGTCACTAAGCGATCGCTTTTCTGATTGCTGTATTAGTGTCACTGGTGACGCTAGTTAGGGAGGTAAATATATAGGTTCGCTGTACTACCTAATAAACATTTTAACCCCTTGATTGCCCCCTAGTTAACCCTTTCACCAGTGATCACCGTATAAGTGTTACGGGTGACGCTAGTTAGTTAGTTTATTTTTTATAGTGTCAGGGCACCCACCGTTTATTACCTAATAAAGGATTAGCCCCCTGATCGCCCAGCGGTGATATAACTAAGGTTTTAGGCTCTGCATCGCCCCAGACAGTGTCAGGTTAGCGCCAGTACCGCTAACACCCACGCACTATAGCATATACCTCCCTTAGTGGTATAGTATCTGAACGGATCAATATCTGATCCGATCAGATCTGTACTAGCATTCCCAGCAGTTTAGGGTTTCCCAAAAACGTAGTGTTAGCGGGATCAGCCCAGATACCTGCTAGCACCTGCGTTTTGCCCCTCCGCCCAGCCCAGCCCACCCAAGTGCAGTATCGATCGATCACTGTCACTTACGAAACACTAAACACACATAACTGCAGCATTCGCAGAGTCAGGCCTGATCCCTGCGATCGCTAACAGTTTTTTTGGTAGCGTTTTGGTGAGCTGGCAAGCACCAGCCCTAGGCAGCGTCAGGTTGGTGCCAGTAGCCCTAGCACCCACGCACGCACCATACACCTCCCTTAGTGGTATAGTATCTGAACGGATCAATATCTGATCAGATCTATACTAGCGTCCCCAGCAGTTTAGGGTTCCCAAAAACGCAGTGTTAGCGGGATCAGCCCAGATACTTGCTAGCACCTGCGTTTTGCCCCTCCGCCCAGCCCAGCCCACCCAAGTTGTAGTATCAATCGATCACTGTCACTTACAAAACACTAAACACATAACTGCAGAGTCAGGCCTGATCCCTGCGATCGCTAACAGTTTTTTTGGTAGCGTTTTGGTGAACTGGCAAGCACCAGCGGCCTAGTACACCCTGGCCATGGTCAAACCAGCACTGCAGTAACACTTGGTGACGTGGCAAGTCCCATAAGTGCAGTTCAAGCTGGTGAGGTGACAAGCACAAGTAGTGTCCCGCTGCCACCAAGAAGAAAACAAACGTGCCCATAATGCCCTTCCTGCTGCATTCGCCAATCCTAATTGGGAACCCACCACTTCTGCAGCACCCGTACTTACCCCATTCACATCCCCAACCAAATGCAGTCGGCTGCATGAGAGGCATTTTCTTTATGTCCTCCCGAGTACCCCTACCCAACGAACCCCCCCAAAAAAGATGTAGTGTCTGCAGCAAGCGCGGATATAGGTGTGACACCCGCTATTATTGTCCCTCCTGTCCTGACAATCCTGGTGTTTGCATTGGTGAATGTTTTGAACGCTACCATTCACTAGTTGAGTATTAGCGTAGGGTACAGCATTGCACACAGGGTCTCCCAAGATGCCATCGCATTTTGAGAGACCCGAACCTGGATCCGGTTACAGTTATAAAAGTTACAGTTACAAAAAAAAGTGTAAAAAAAAAACCACAAAAAAATATATAAAATAAAAAAATAGTTGTCGTTTTATTGTTCTCTCTCTCTCTCTCTATTCTCTCTCTATTGTTCTGCTCTTTTTTACTGTATTCTATTCTGCAATGTTTTATTGTTATTATGTTTTATCATGTTTGCATTTCAGGTATGCAATTTTTTATACTTTACCGTTTACTGTGTTTTATTGTTAACCTTTTTTTGTCTTCAGGTACGCCATTCAGCTGCAGCGCGGATTTATTTATCTTGACAGCAACAGCGTTTGCTCCCACGATATAAAAAAGCCGTGACTCCAGCGGAGGTGATATATGCCGAAGGGGCGGAGGAGCGATTTGCTCCTAACTTTTGGGGCGGATGCACCCATGCTTCAGCATATATAAATGGTGCATGTATGCCCATCATTAGAAGTGGGTGGATGAAGGGAGGTATTCTAATGGTAGGCATACCCACTGATCAATCTCTTTTTTTCGTTCAGCCCACAGGCTGCATGAAAAAAAAAGATTACAATATACACCCAACAAGGACCAGCAACGTACTGGTATGTTGCTGGACTTTGAGTGGTTATACCAGAATGATGCCTGCAGGTTTAGGTATCATCTTGGTATCATTCTTTTCAGCCAGTCGTCAGCTTTCATGTAAAAGCAATCCTAGCGGCTAATTGGTCTCTAGACTGCTTTTACAGGCAGTGGGAGGGAATGTCCCCCCACCGTCTTCCATGTTTTTCTCTGGCTCTCCTGTCCCAAATGCAGCCGGTGATTCAGCCAGCTGACCATAGAGCTGATCAGAGACCAGAGTGGCTCCAAACATCTCTATGGCCTAAGAAACCGCAAGCTACGAGCGCATTTCATGACTTAGATTTTGCCGGATGTAAACAGCACCATTGGGAAAGCATCTTATCACACCGATCTTGGTGTGGGCAGATGCTTTGAGGGCAGAGGACAGATCTAGGGTCTATTAGACCCCAATTTATTCAAAAAAGAGTACCTGTCACTACCTATTGCTATCATAGGGGATATTTACATTCCCTTAGATAACAATAAAAATGATAAAAAAAATGAAAGGAACAGTTTAAAAATAGGATAAAAAAGCAAAAAAATAATAAAGAAAAAAAAAAACACCCCTGTCCCACCCCTGCTCTCGCGCAAAGGTGAACGCAAGCGTCGGTCTGGCGTCAAATGTAAACAGCAATTGCACCATGCATGACAGGTATCACCGTGAAGGTCAGATCAAGGGGAGTCATTTTAGCAAAAGACCTCCTCTGTACATCTAAAGTGGTAACCTGTAAAGGCTTTTAAAGGCTTTTATAAATGTATTTAGTTTGTCGCCACTGCACGTTTGTGCGCAATTTTAAAGCATGTCATGTTTGGTATCCATGTACTCGGCCTAAGATCATCTTTTTTATTTCATCAAAAATTTGGGCAATATAGTTTGTTTTAGTGCATTAAAATTTAAAAAAGTGTGTTTTTCCCCAAAAAAATGCGTTTGAAAAATCGCTGCGCAAATACTGTGTGAAATTGAAACACCCACCATTTTAATCTGTAGGGCATTTGCTTTAAAAAATATATATAATGTTTGGGGGTTCAAAGTAATTTTCTTGCAAAAAAAATAATTTTTTCATGTAAACAAAAAGTGTCAGAAAGGGCTTTTTCTTCAAGTGGTTAGAAGAGTGGGTGATGTGTGACATAAGCTTCTAAATGTTGTGCATAAAATGCCAGGACAGTTCAACCCCCCCCCCACCCCCCAAATGACCCCATTTTGGAAAGTAGACACCCCAAGCTATTTGCTGAGAGTCATGTCGAGTCCATGGAATATTTTATATTGTGACACAAGTTGCGGGAAAAAGACAAATTTTTTTTTAATTTTTTTTTGCACAAAGTTGTCACTAAATGATATATTGCTCAAACATGCCATGCTAATATGTGAAATTACACCCCAAAATACATTCGGTTGCTTTTCCTGAGTACGGGGATACCACATGTGTGAGACTTTTTATGAGCCTAGCCGTGTACGGGACCCCGAAAACCAAGCACCGCCTTCAGGCTTTCTAAGGGCGTAAATTTTTGATTTCACTCTTAACTGCCTATCACAGTTTCGGAGGCCATGGAATGCCCAGGTGGCACAAAACCCCCCCAAATGACCCTATTTTGGAAAGTAGACACCCCAAGCTATTTGAGTGAGTATTTTGCAGACCTCACTTTTTGTCACAAAGTTTTTTTCTTGTCTTTCTTCACTTTAAAAAACAAATGAGAGCTGCAAAATACTCACCATGCCTCTCAGCAAATAGCTTGGGGTGTCTACTTTCCAAAATGGGGTCATTTGGGGGGGTTTGTGCTATCTGGGCATTTTATGGCCTTCAAAACTGTGATAGGTAGTAAGGAGCAAAATCAAAAATTTACGCCCTTAGAAATCCAGAAGGCGGTGATTGATTTTCGGAGCCCCGTACGTGGCTAGGCTCCCAAAAAGTCCCACACATGTGGTATCCCCATACTCAGGAGAAGTAGCTAAATGTATTTTGGGGTGCAATTCCACATATGCCCATGGCCTGTGTGAGCAATATATCATTTAGTGACAACTTTTTGTAAATTTTTTTTTGTTGTCATTATTCAATCACTTTGGACAAAAAAATTAATATTCAATGGGCTCAACATGCCTCTCAGCAATTTCCTTGGGGTGTCTACTTTCCAAAATGGGGTCATTTGGGGGAGTTTGTACTGCCCTGCCATTTTAGCACCTCAAGAAATGACATAGGCAGTCATAAACTAAAATCTGTGTAAATTCCAGAAAATGTACCCTAGTTTGTAGACGCTATAACTTTTGCGCAAACCAATAAATATACGCTTATTGACATTTTTTTTTACCAAAGACATGTGGCCGAATACATTTTGGCCTAAATGTATGACTAAAATTTAGTTTATTGGATTTTTTTTATAACAAAAAGTAGAAAATATGATTTTTTTTTCGAAATTTTCGGTCTTTTTCTGTTTATAGCGCAAAAAATAAAAACCACAGAGGTGATCAAATACCATCAAAAGACAGCTCTATTTGTGGGAAGAAAAGGACGCAAATTTTGTTTGGGTACAGCATTGCATAACCACGCAATTAGCAGTTAAAGCGACGCAGTGCCAAATTGTAAAAAGTGCTCTGGTCAGGAAGGGGGTAAATCCTTCCAGGCCTGAAGTGGTAAAGTTGAAGGCGAATGAGAAAATCCGGACATCCGCACTCCAGGAGGATGTAGTTCAAAAATTATTTATTGTAATACATTCTTGAGCATACAGTATACAAAACACTGTGGCAGAAAGTACAAGCAATAAGCTAACGCGTTTCGCGCTTATACCAAGCGCTTACTCATAGCTAACAATAAGAAGAATAAAACCACATTTATATTATCCACTGGGAATCATGTGACCATTTGATAATGCCAAAATCTGCATCAGGTGCAATGGGGCAGTAAAAAGCATGTGCACCTGTTTGTGAATAGCCAATGCTATAGATAAATGATTCCTGTGAGAGTTTAAATGTGTATGAAAGTGAGAAAAGAATATGGGAAAAAATGGGAAAAAATTATTAGGAACCTGGTGGGGATTCTATATGTGAGAAACGTTTGTAATTAAATATTAAAAAAAATAAAAAATTATGAATTAAAGATTAAAGACTGAATATGTGAACAATTAAATAAATATATGGAAAAAGGTGAATGTAAGTGAACAATCATTAGTGCAGTCAGTACTAGAAATAAACATAAATATATAGAATATAGATTTGTGCTATGTAGAAATAAAAAGGACAAGTATGTCACCCTGTTTGTCATGTTAAAAAGAAGTGTTTTGACAATAATGATGACAATGTGTGTCTAAATAAATAATAATTATAATAACGTGACACATACGTGGTTACATGTGATTATATAAAATATACAAATATGTGTGTCCATGATCTTTCTCAGTGAGACCATGTGTCTAGATAAAAATGCAGACATTCACATATGTATCCACAATAGATTAAATAACTGTAGCAGTTTGAGTCTCCACAATCTATGTATACATGACTTCTCTCCTGAAAGGAGAGAATAAATAAACAAATACATGTATCAGTGGAAAATATTCAAACAAGTATGCATAATAAACAAGAAATGAGACTTAAAAATCACAAAGTAAAAGCAACTGTTTAAAGCATCCGTATATATGTAAAGAAAAAGACAGAAAAAGCCGAAGCTCAGAAACAAGGGAAGAAAAAAAACGAGAAAAAAAAGAAAAAAACTGAAGAAGAAAAAAAGGGAAGAAAAAATGGCATCTCCACTAATAACATGTATATGTATACACATATATATATCCATACATAAAAACATTTTTTATTATTTTTTACTTATTCATATATGTCCCCTCCTATCAGACTACTCTGTATAAAGTAATATATATATATATGTATCTAAATCCAGCAAGTGAAAAAACTGTAGAATATTCTAATAGAAAAGAGGTGTGTATATACAAATAAATATACAAGACCTGTAGGGACCGTGCTAATTAGGACATGCCAACTAGGACAATATACCCACGATCATTGTCCGATATTGTCCTAGTTGGCATGTCCTAATTAGCACGGTCCCTACAGGTCTTGTATATTTATTGTATATACACACATATACACATATACACATCAATGTTGTTTGATGGCGAATGTTCTTAAAGATACATTACCTATAAAAACGTTATAGGGAGGATGTTCTGGATAAAACAATTAATGAAGTAACCAATACACCCAGAACCCAATGCCTTGTTAAAAAGGATCAACAGCCAACATCAGTGGGAATTTATTACCAACATATGGAAATTGAAGAAATAAAAATATATATATATATATATATATATATATATATATATATATATATATATATTATATATATATATATATGTATATTCTTTGTATGGATACGGATTTAGGTCCGGTCCTTCCGAATTTTTCTAGGTTTATATATAGAAAGGCTCCAGATTTTGGGAACCAGGTGGTAAGAAAGATTTTAGATCAACCAATAGAAATAAATTGAAAACTTTCATATACAGAATCCTTTACCCACAGTGAATCCAGGAGAAGGCAAAAAAAACAAGTTTAAAGCATTTAAATTTTTTTTTAGAAAAATTCTTGATTCGATATTCCCTGAATCAACTAGTTCTGGTGTTATTACTTATAAATGTCAATAGCCAGTTATATTCTGTGCATTTCAGAATGCCTCCACCTTTTTTCTACAATCAGCTATGCTTATTCAGCTGACTGTAAAGCCACCCAGTCACTTCCATGGGTGCTTCATTTGGGTCTATAGGTGACATTAGTGGATTAATAGACCCCTTATGTCTCCTTAAAGAGGACCTAACTTTTTTTTCTTTATGAATAAAGTTTGTATTCCTTTTTCAAATATACAAGTACATTGCAGAAGAAAAGGCCTCATCAAGGTGTTTCAAATGAGAATATAAATACAGAGATCAAATGTCATTCTATAGTCATTCTGGAGCCATGAAACCAAAAGATCACACGGAGAGAAACCACTTACAATTGTGGATATACTGGAAAATAAAAAAGGTGAGAAGGTATAGTCGTTAAGTGAACCCCAAAACGGAGAACATATAAAGTAGAAGTAACCAACTTCATTCGATAGGTGCATTGAGAGGTCTCCGTAATTGTTTTGGATGGTAATCATCAACTCTTGCATATCTGATATGGAATATCTGTGTAAAAATAAAATGCTGATGGCTAAAGAGGACAAAGCAGGGTGAAAAGAGTGAGAAAGGTTGTTGGGGCGGGGGGGGGACGAGTGTGTGTAAGGGACACACCACCCGATTCATGAAGAATCCTTAATCAAGAGAAAGCAGTTTGAAACTGGAGAGTCTGAAAAGAATATCTAGATAGACCATATGTGGCCATGTAAACAGAAAAGATGATGTGCTATCAGTGCTTCCAGGCACTATTTATGAGTGAGTTTGTCAATTCATTCAGTGATCGTGGGGGTATCAACCGATTTCCAGTGCCTCGCAATCTCATTCCTGGCCGCAATTAGGAAGAAACGCAATGGCCCTTTCAGAAATGGAACCCATGAGTAAGGAAAGGAGGGTAATTGATGGTGTATGGGAGTCTGCATCAGCATTGTAGATGGGAAAAATGCATGCCCAAAAACTGTATGGGCTTGCATTCCCACCAGGTGTGGAGCATGGATCTCAATGAGTGATCACATCTGCAGCAATTCGGCTAGATTGTTTTGTACATTTTGTGGAGCAGCGTTGGGTAGCGGTACCACCGCATGAATATTCTGTAGCTCTTTTCTCGCACTGCTACAGAAATACAGGATTTATGCGTAAGCTTAAAGACCTTGACTAGGTCAGCACCTGAAAATACAATTTCTCTTTCGTTTATTGACAGACACAGAGCTTCCTTATTCAGAAGGATAGGGTTATACCTAGTGCCCTTTCCCTAAAGGGGAAGGACACTAGGCAGAAAAAAAGACTTGGCTATGCCTATGGGCAGTCCTAGGTGGTATACACCCCCCTCTCTGCTATAGGCCTTCAGTTTTTTTCTGCCTCTTTTCCTGAATTTTTTTTCAGTGAGACCTACAACTGGCGGGCTGGATACTAGATCCAGTGGTCTCCCCAGTCTGGCCTGCGAGCGCATGCAGACAACAGCTAAGTGCTGGGTCGGCCACAACATAGCCCCACTGGATGGGGGCTGGCCTTGCAAGTTAAGTCTCGCAAGGTCGCATACGACCGGGTCTCGGCCCGAGTCCCAGCATCCCTCATGGCCAACAGGCCCCTCACTTTGGTGGTGAGGAGGTTCCCGCCCAGTTCCTGGTACGGTGACTACATGACCCCTCTCCCCTTGGTGGGTTTGTGGCGAACGCAGACTTCTCTTCTTCCCTTCCACCTCTCTCCCTGGGGTGGATGGCCCCCCTCCAAATGGGGTAGTGTGGTGCCATGGTTAGTCCTGGGGCGATGGTGTAGAGGGTACTGGTGGGCAGGGGGTGCGCACCGCTGGGTGCTGTGCTTATCGGGGGGGAGGAAGGCACTGGGCCCCTCTTCTTAAGGTGGCTTTTTTTGCTGGGCTACAGTGATCCCTCCTGGGTCCTTGGTAGCCTCGTGCACGCAGCCAGCGGACATTTTGCCGTAGCCGGTGCCCTTTCCCCTAGTGCCTGCTGACTTCCTATGGCCGGCGGCCATGTTTGCATTGCCCGGCGGCCATGATACGGTGGATAGTGTGCTCATGCACAGCGGCCATTGCTGTAAAGCCCAGGACAGCATTTTTGCAGGCGGAAGCTCCTATCTGGATACCACATTACTGGTTCCAGCGTATAGACTCACAGTTCAGGGCCCATTTGGAGAGGTGGAGTGGCTTGCATTAAATTTGCCACTCTGCAGTTTCCTAAAGATCGGGGTGGATTGGCTGTCCCTCAACTACTGTAACTGGGCTACTTTGCAGCCCAATTACAACACTTTACAGGCTGGGATATAACTACAGCTGCAGACTCTTTCAGGGGTCTGCTACTTAGTCCCGACACGAGTTACACAGCATTATCCCATATGGAAATGGGTTTCCCTATGTTCCCATTTCACTGTCCCACAGTTCGGCTGTTGATGAAAATTTGGAGGAGTGTCAAGCATAGATTAGGCTTAACTGGGTTCTTCGTCAGATGCCTATTTTGCAGAACCATTGTTAAAAAAAATTTGGCTAAGGTTGTTAAACACCCAATGTGGGAAAGGGCGGAGATTAGATACATCACCCAAGTGCTAAATAATTCATGAAAGCATATATTCAGCTAATACAGGAGTTTCCGAGGTTGAAGGGCCATCACTATTAATATATGCACGTACATTATGCTATGCGGTGCCAGAGTACACATGCTAATTTGAAGTTAGAGGACTCCACGTTCTTGGAATCCATATATACTGATCCCGAAAAAAAGGGTATAATCTCTCGAATCTATACACATCTCTTATCACATATTCAAGCCCTTGACCTTTGCCCTGCCGGGAGGGATGGGAGAGAGATGTCAGTCCCATTGATGGCGAACAGCGGGATCAGATTTTTGGGGTGGGACCTCTAGTGTCGGTGTCCTGCGGTACAGAGACTGTCACACCTGTTTATATTGCACAAGTATATCGTACCCCAGTACAGCTAAATAAATGGGGTAGAAGAGAGACTTCCATATGTCCTTAATGTCAGACATGCTGTCCTTTATCAACATGCTCCGAGATTCCCAAGCTTGTGAGATATTGGAATCAAGTTATCACAAAAATTAACAAAATATATCAAGTTCAACTGGCTGTGGACCCGCTAACGTGTCTGTTGGGAAGTCTCATTGACGAACTGTATCCCCCTTCGGTGTACATTGCCCTCACAAGACTTTTATACCTAGATAGGAAACTGATTGCCCGCCTTAGGCTTTTGGTACAAATCCCAAAGGAGGCACAGTGCTTATCCTTGTATGAGAAAGGAACACCTATTATTATAGGAACTCACCAAAAATAATCTCACCAAAAAATTCTGGCAGAGCTGGTTAAATTCCCCAGAAGTGGAACCCCTGCAGCTGGTTCTGGACAGATTACTGCTGGGCTAGATAACGTCCTGAACTGGCTCCAGCTAAGTGATAATATGGGACTGTTTGCAACCTGAAAGCGATGGTATGCCTTATGAGATATTTGACAGTGACATGTTGGAATTAGGATTTCTTTTAAACAAAGTACCGTATTTTTCACTCCATAAGACGCACCTGATCATAAGACGCACCTAGGTTTTAGAGGAGGAAAACAAGAAAAAAAATATTCTGAACCAAATGGTGTACTAAAATATTGCCACAAATGCAGCCTGACCATTGCCATAGAAATGCAGCCTGACCATTGCCATTAATGCAGCCTGACCTGTGCCATTGCTCGGTCTTCTCAGCGGTGTCCTGCCCAGCCAGGAGATTGCCCGGCGCTCGCGGGGGCCTGGGATGTCTGTCTTCCGGTCAAGCATGGTGACGGGGGTGGTGGCGGCAGGGACAGTGCCTGTCGTATATTTGCACTAAAGGACGCAGAGACATTTTCCCCCATATTTTTGGGGAAAAAAGTGCGTCTTATGGTCCGAAAAATACGGTAATTGATGTTAACTTCTAGCTGTTTTTCTTCTCTTTTCTTTATTTGTTTGCCCTTCTTTGATAGTGTATTGAACATAAGGTAATATGCAATGCCTGTTGTTCATTTGATAAGCTAGTTGGCTATGCAGATATTATAATTCATTTTCCATTATGATGATTACATCTCCAGGTTTTTTTTTTATGGACTGTATGCCTTTCAGTTGTACCAAGTAATGCCTTGTATTCTACTCAATAAAATTCTATTTTATTGATTTAAAAAAAAAATTAGGCTGGTTCCCTCTTCAAGGGTTTACTGGAAACAATGAAGAAAGAAATGTTTTTAGCAATGCAATCTTTACAAACTAACAAAGCAGGCACCTACCACCAGCGCTACTCTGGTTACACTTGCACAGCTCCCAGAGATCTTCCCTCAGGAGCAGGGCACTTTGGAAGAGTTGGGAGAAAGTTCTAACTCTGACACAAAATCAGAGGAAGGAGAACTAAAAAAAAGAAAAAGTGACTAAATGTCAGCGATACCTGTTTCCCTCAGAAGCCTCTGAGGGATTACTGGAGGCCATTTATGATACATTGGGCTTAGGAGTGGAAGAGAATAAGGATCAATTATACGCAGGTCTGCAAACAAAACAAGCTAAGACCTTTCCAATCCAAGACATGATTCTCAGGGAATGGAAAGAACCGAAAAAGAAAATCGTTTTTTTTTTCCCAAAAAATTCAAAGATGCAATTTTCTTTTAAAGAGGAGCAAATGGAAATTTGTTCTTCTTGCGGGACTTTAAAAGGAGAACCTACTCTGAAGTAATAAGGAGTATGAGGAGTATGATGTTTGCAATGAAACGTGTTATTTATTGTGTATAGACCTAAACAAATCTACAATACACAGGGTGGATGTACAGGGAAATACAGGATGCATACTACAGACAAAAAATTGCAATACAGTTACAGAGATTCACAATCATACAACTCCGGTACATATGGAACACACATATGGGGAGTACCCGATGCGTTTTGAGATATACTCTTCTTCAGGGGTGTCTGATTGGAATCAGCACAAACAGAGGTATGCCTATAATTAAAGAGACAGTTATGAGCCAAATGTTAAACATTAAACGATCATAGTCAACATGGGAAAAGACTATTGTGGTGAAAACAATTGATAACCCTAAGTACTGACTTACTGCTAGTATTGCTTGGGGGAATATATATATTACTGCATCCATTTAAAAACATTCAAGGAAAACGTTGGGAGGGACATATCACCACTGAACACTGAATGTGTGCTTGCTCCTAGTCCAGGTTGGGCAGGCCGTGTGAACCGTATCCCAGTAGAGCCACCAGGGGGGTATTCCCCAACAGAGGCCGTCAAAAAACACCACTGGATGTGATAGAAGGTCCTGGAGTGGAACTCCAATCTGCAAAGGAAAGGGGGTATGGGAGGGTCAGGGCGAGGCTGTATGTGTAATTGTGTACAACTAAATGACAGAAACGCATGAATGAGAAAGAAAGAAAATAAAAGGGCAGAGGATACCTGGAGGTGGTGGTTGATGCCGTATGGGCAGGATCCTGTTCGGTCTATAAGGAGAGCCGGCACTGGGAGGAGGGAAAGGAGGGGGCCCTTGCAATTGCCCACTGTGGCAGGGCCTGACACCCAGGCAGAGTGAAGCCCGGTGTGGGGGAGGTCACTGGTGGGGGCAGGGTAAGTAGGACTGCCTCGCATCGAGAGTACGAGCAGGGAGACTGTCAAGAGGCACCAAAGGATGGGTGCCTAGCCCAGGGTCCAACCAGGGGGGGCTCAGGGTATCCAGCCTGAAAGACAATGTAAGAGTAAGGTCCAGGCATAGAGAGGTGGGATAAGGTGGTCTGGGGCTGCCCAGTGGCAGACACCAGATGGCAGTACATGGGGAAGAGTTCTACCTGATGCAGGTCCTAGGAGAGGTGCGGTGTCAGGGAGCAGACGTGGAGACATGAGAGAAGCCTGGGAG
The DNA here is from genome assembly GCA_037952925.1 of Lithobates clamitans. Classification (NCBI taxonomy): domain Eukaryota; kingdom Metazoa; phylum Chordata; class Amphibia; order Anura; family Ranidae; genus Lithobates; species Lithobates clamitans. The sequence goes on along the minus strand of JBBGZY010000668.1, from coordinate 1,314,538 downwards.
TAAATGATGAGTAGGTGTGTTCAAATAGGGTGGCCTGGCTTGCGATAGGTCGCAAGCGTGGCCAATGGGCATAAGGTAGACGCCCCCCGAGCCTGGGGCACGCGTATCGGCCCCCATGGAGACCGCGGCCGGAGTGTGTGTATACTTCCGGGCGCGGTGATGCAAAACCCCCGGCGGGGTGAGGTGTGGTGCACGATGGTGGGACCCAGACCCACGCCAAAGGCCCGCAACGCACGAACCGGAAGAGAACCAGGTCGGGAGATCGACCCGGATCTTCCGCTTGTGGGGACCCCGCCTGTGACAACAAACGCTGCACCAGGCGGCCCCCCTGCGCCGAGTGGGGAATAGCCTGGCGCTGTATCCGGGATGGATCGGCCATCCAACAACTGGGAGGGGGTGAGCTCAGTGTGGTCAAGTGTCAAGAACAACAGGAGGGGACACAAAAAGGGGAAAACCAGAGCACTGAATAAATAGAAAAAATGATTGAATAAATATGTGAACAAGAATATTGGAAAATACAATATGCACTAGGGCAGTTTGTAAATATAAGTAGCATTAGTCATGGTATGAGAAAAAATTCTATATGCATATTCTAGTATACATATACAGAGAATTTATGTACATTATATACAAAATATACAAAAACAGGGGGGGGTATTTGATACAAAAGGGGAAAAGCGGTCCATGATGATCACTGTGGGACCGTGCAAAAGAGGTAGTTGAAAAGCAAGACCTATAGAGGTTGGAGGGGGGGGGCTAGGGGGGAACCTCTTTGGGTTCCCACTCGGAGCCCCCTGATGAGAAACCTTTCAGGAAGGGTCTGTAAGATATGCAGGCATTCAGTCCTGGGGGTTGGGTGGCTCTTAATCTAAAGATCCACCTCTGCTCGAGCTGTAACAGTGTTTTGTTAACATCTCCTCCGCGCATGCCGGTGTGCACGCAATCAAGGAGTATGAAGCAAAATTTGATGCAGATGCCCTCATGTACACTGGTGACATGTTGGCCAAGTGGTAAGTTGGGGTTACAGGTTTGCATGGCTGTAATGTGTCTGTAGGCCCTGCGCCAGAACTGCTGAATGGTTTTCCCTACATAAAAGCTGGTGCATTCACATGTGAGCAGGTAAACTATCCCACATGTTTTGCAGTTGGTGTAATGTCTGGGTTTGAAGGGTTCGCCGTTGGGCAAAGTAACGTTTTTGGAGGTGTTAAGAAACCTGCAGTAGTTGCATCCACTGCACGTGAAGGTGCCTTTGTTTTTGCAGAAGTTACGTTTGCCCCCCCTTTGAATTCACTACAGACCAGCTGGTCTTGAAGGGATCCAGCCCACCTGTAGGTGAATGCCGGGGTAGTGGGTACAAAAGGACCAATGGAGGGGTCCATGGTGAGCATATGCCAGTTGAGGGATTGTACATCCTGAAAATCCTAGAAAGTGACATCCTGAGAGATGAAATTCTGGACGCACTTTCTACGCTTAACAAAGCGGTAGCTTACATCATGGATGCTTCAACAGAATCAGTTAAATTTACGACTAGATCAACAGCACTTATAAATGAAGCTAGGAGAGTGATTTGGCTCAAATCATGGTGTGGGGATGTCACTTCTAAGTCAAGGTTGTGCTTGCTTCCTTTTTCAGGGGAACTCCTGTTTGGTAAAGAACTGGAGTCGGTCCTAGAGATGACTGCAGACAGGAATAAGGGTTTCCCTATTCTAAGAAAACAAACAACAAAAAAGAATTTTCATTCTGTCAAGCAGCCACAAGTTAAAGATCCTAGAAAACCAGATCAAAACAAAATATGGCAACACAACCATGGGAGTGGGAGAAAGGGATTTCTTTTCAACCCAGCCCAGCCAAAGGATAAACCCCAGTGACTCTCCTCACCTGGTGGGCAAGAAACCGTCCTTGCGCCATGGCAATCAATCACGAGCAGCAAATTCATCCCGGACCTCATTGATGATGGGTACAGGATTGAACTCCGCGACAGACCCCCAAACAGATTTTGCCTGACGACACTTCCAAGAGATGAAACAAAGTCCTCAGCTATGACATCTCTGTTAAAAGACATGCTGCAGCAAAAGGCGATAAGCTTGATTCCACAGTTTCAAGCAGAAGGCAACTTTTTCTCCCACATATTTTTGAGGAAAATTCAGATTAATTCTGAATTTGAAAAAAGTCAATGCTTTTGTGAGGTACAAGAAGTTCAAGATAAAATCTATCTATACAGTAAGGCGTTCATGATCTCCCTTGACTTGCGGACGCTTACCTCCATATCCTGATCCAAACGGAATCAAAAAGATTCCTAAGATTTGCTGTAAAAAAGTTAGGAAAGATGCTGTTCTTCCAGTGCAACATGCGCCCCTTTTTTGGCCTTTCCTCAGGCCTTCATATTTTTAACAGAGGCCTTATTGGTGTTAGGAATGGAAGGCATACAGATCATACCTTATCTGGATGATCGCCTGATCTTCGGGGACTCAGCGGAGCAAGGAGTACAGTATCTAATTTAACGATCAACCATCTTCAGAACTTTAGGGTGGTTAATAAACCTGGAAAAATTTCAACTCCAGCCAGCCCAAAAACTGACGTTCCTAAGCTATGTGATCAATTCTACAGTCAAAAAAATGATGGGTATTTCGTACCCTACTAGATATACTCCAATATGAGCTAATGATAGACTCCCCCAACTTTCAGTTCTTAGAGACTTTCAGTGGAGGGAAAAATCAGGAATAACAATTTTAGTTCAGCTGTACGAGAATGGTCTACTTAAGTCCTTTGAAGAGTTAAGGGGAGAGTTCTCTTTACGATCAAATTGGTTTTATCAATTCCTCCCATTGAGACATGCTTTGCATGCTCAGTTTTTGTCTGCTGGGATAGTCTTTCCCCCTACCTTTATTTTTGACAATATCGTACAAGAAAGGTTAACAAAAGGTCTCACCTCTGTTACATATAGGGTGCTGTTAGATTAGGTTTCTGTTGAACTCTCCCAATTCACTCTTGGGCCGGATGGGAACAGGATTTTGGTCCCATCCCAAGAGAGGTCTGGAAAGATATTCTCCGGTCTCTGCCTCGGGTATCCCTCTCTCCATCACACAGACTGACCCAGATCTTTATCCTTCATAGGGTTTATAGAGCTCCTCAATTTTTCTTTTCCAATATTTTTATTCAGAACATTTTTTAACAAGTACAAGATCAACATTTACCATTGTAGTAGGAAGTAATTGTACATTTAACAAACTGGTTATGATTCGGTTGCATCACAGGTTATCTTATATTTAAGTGGGGTTTTATGTATCATCATCCTCTTATTGGACTTATATAGTATGGTCAAACCTAAACCGAAAAAACTAAAGAGAAAGGGGAAAAAAAAAGAAGAAAAAAAGAAAGAGAAAAGGGGAGGGACCGTCAATATATACTGTAGAACTTATGAATTGTAGGAATAACATTGAGTGACGAGGTTGTAAACTGTTCTTTGTCTTCCCCACTTATCACACTGGAAACACTTGGGGGGGGGGAGTTGCATTTTAGTGTAGCTATAATTTCGGAGCCCCTCTTCTCATTCCAGGTAGTATGCAGGTGTACTCCAACATGCAGCATGGGGGCAAATCCCCATCTCCCCTTGTTACCACTACTAGAAGCAACCTACTAGTTTAACTTTCAAATGGTCCCAGGGGCCATAATTGGTCCAAGGGCCCATAGAAAAGCAAATTCAAATTGAGAGACAGAAGAGAGAGAAAAGAGACGATAGAAAGAAGAGTAGAAAATAGTGAAGGGGGTGCACTCTGACCCTGGAAAAAAAAGTACTCCCAAGCCAATCTCATCTCATTATATAGCCGAAAGATAGTTAATCCAGGGGTCCCATATTTTGTCAAACAAAGCTACCTTATCGTTTAGAATTGCCGAGAGGCGTTCATTCACCATTATCCATGATAGTTTAGATTTTAGCAGGTGTAAAGGGATCGTAGGGGACTTCCAAGATTTTGCAATAGATATTATTGCTGCTATGAATATGAAGGCAATGAGTCTCTTAATATGTTTTGATGTCCCCTCCACTGAGCGTCCCAGCAGTGCCTGTAGAGGTGGGTCAATGAATATATGAAATTGTATGTTCGTATCCAGAACCTTCGCACTTTTGGGCATGTCCACCCTCTGAAGCACTGTGGGGAGGCTCCCAGGACAAAGGCTGCTACCCTCACTGGGACCATGTACCACCACATCAAGACTTTATAGTTTGCCTCTATCAACGAGATATGATCTGGATGCACATTGTGTCATTTTGCTCCATTCTTCAACTTCTAAGCTGATTTCTACAACTTGCTCCCGTTTTTGCATGTAAAACTTTTTAAGAGAATTCGAGGATAAAATACTGTAAATCTTTGATATGTAGCCAGTGTGTTTGTCGAGGGTCCTGCAGAAATTTTCCATTGAGGTGGATGTGGTTAGTTTAGAAGTGCGATTTAGTGTCACTAAGAAATGAGCTATCTGAGTATAACGGTATATTTCGGAATTTGGGAGATGGTACTTTTCCTGGAAGACCTGTTTCGACAAAGCACCTCTATGGTCACAGAGATCCGCTAGTCATACATAGTACATAGTACATAGTTAGGTTGAATAAAGACACCAGTCCATCGAGTTCAGCCTGAGCAAGTGTGGGTGCGTGTCTACAATTATCCCTATTTTTTTATTTAACTACTTGCCGCCCGCCCTATTACAAAATGACGGCGGCAAAGTGGTTTGATATTCCTGACCGGGCGTCATATGACGTGATCAGGAATATCGAGCCGCTGCGCGCCCCCGGGGGCGCGCATCGCGGCGATTGTTGTTGCGGGGTGTCAGTCTGACACCCCGCAACACCGATCTAGGTATAGAGTCCCTGACAGAGACTCTTTACCACGTGATCAGCCATGTCCAATCACGGCTGATCACGATGTAAATAGGAAGAGCCGGTGATCGGCTTTTCCTCACTCGCGTCTGACAGACGCGAGTAGAGGAGAGCCGATCGGCTGCTCTCCTGACAGGGGGGTCTGTGCTGATTGTTTATCAGCACAGCCCCCCCTCGGATCCCGCCCAGGACCACCAGGGAAGCCGCCCAGGACCACCAGGGAAGCCATCCACACTGGACCACCAGGATTTGCCCCTAGACCCCCAGGGAAATACCACTATGTGCCCAGGCAGCTGCCAATCTGTGCCCAGGCAGCTGCCAATCAGTGCCCATTCCAATGCCTACCACTGCCAGTGCCACCAGGGATGCCTATCAGTGCCTCATATCAGTGCCGCGTATCAGTGCCCAGCAATGCCGCCTATCAGTGCCCATTAGTGTCGCCTATCAGTGCCAACCAGTGCAACCCAGTGCCACCCATGAGTGCCCATCAGTGCCGCCTATCAGTGCTGCATATCAGTGCCACCCATCAGTGACGCCTACAAGTGCCCATCGTCAGTGCCCGCTCATTGGTGCCACCTCATCGGTGCCGCCGTATCAGTGCCCATCAGTGAAAGAGAAAACTTACTTATTTACAAATTTTTTTAACAGAAACAAAAGCAAAACTTTTATTTTGTTCAAAATTTTCGGTCTCTTTTTATTTGTTTAGCAAAAAATAAAAACCACAGAGGTGATCAAATACCACCAAAAGAAAGCTCTATTTGTGGGAACAAAATGATAAAAATTTAGCTTGGGTACAGTGATGGATGACCGCGCAATTGTCATTCAAACTGCGACAGCACTGAAAGCTAAAAATTGGTCTGGGCAGGAAGGTATCCAAGTGCCCGGTATTGAAGTGGTTAAGGTACCCATATAGCGCTGGGTTTTTTTTTACGCAGCGCTCCACACATATATCGCACACTCACATCGATCCCTACCCTCAAGGAGCCCACAATCCAAGGTCCCTAATAGGGATGAGCCAAACACCTCCCTGTTCGGTTCGCACCAGAACATGCGAACAGGAAAAAATTTTGCTCGAACACGCGAACACCGTTAAAGTCTATGGGACACGAACATTAATATTTAAAAGTGCTAATTTTAAAGGCTTATATGCAAGTTATTGTCATAAAAAGTGTTTGGGGACCCGGGTCCTGCCCCAGGGGACATGGATCAATGCAAAAAAAAGTTTTAAAAACGGCCGTTTTTTCAGGAGCAGTGATTTTAATAATGCTTAAAGTCAAACAATAAAAGTGTAATATCCCTTTAAATTTCGTACCTGGGGGGTGTCTATAGTATGCCTGTAAAGAGGCGCATGTTTCCTGTGTTTAGAACAGTCTGACAGCAAAATGACATTTCAAAGGAAAAAAAGCAATTTAAAACTACCCGAGGCTATTGCATTGCCGACAATACACATAGAAGTTCATTGATAAAAATGGCATGGGAATTCCCCACAGGGCAACCCCGAACCAAAAAAAAAAAGAAAAAAAGACGTGGGAGACCCCCTAAATTCCATACCAGGCCCTTCAGGTCTGGTATGGATATTAAGGGGAACCCCGGCCAAAATTTAAAAAAAAAATGACGTGGGGTTCCCCCTAAATTCCATACCAGACCCTTCAGGTCTGGTATGGATTTTAAGGGGAACCCCGCGCCAAAAAAAAAAAAAAACCGGCGTGGGGTCCCCCCAAAAATCCATACCAGACCCTTATCCGAGCACGCAACCTGGCAGGCCGCAGGAAAAGAGGGGGGGATGAGAGTGCGCCCCCCCCTCCTGAACCGTACCAGGCCACATGCCCTCAACATTGGGAGGGTGCTTTGGGGTAGCCCCCAAAACACCTTGTCCCCATGTTGATGAGGACAAGGGCCTCATCCCCACAACCCTGGCCGGTGGTTGTGGGGGTCTGCGGGCGGGGGGCTTATCGGAATCTGGAAGCCCCCTTTAACAAGAGGACCCCCAGATCCCGGCCCCCCCCTGTGTGAAATGGTAAGGGGGTACTTACCCCCACCATTTCACTAAAAAACTGTCAAAAATGTTAAAAATGACAAGAGACAGTTTTTGACAATTCCTTTATTTAAATGCTTCTTCTTTCTTCTTTCTTCCTTCATCTTCTTCTGGTTCTTCTGGCTCTTTTGGTTCTTCCTCCGGCGTTCTCGTCCAGCATCTCCTCTGCGGCGTCTTCTATCTTCTTCTCCTCGGGCCGCTCCGCACCCATGGCATGAGGGGAGGCTCCCGCTCTTCTCTTCATCTTCTTCTTCATCCTCTTCTCTTCTTTCTTCTTCTCTTCTTCATTTTCTTCTCCAGGCCGCTCCTCACTCATTCTGGCATGGAGGGAGGCTCCCACTGTGTGACGGCGTCTCTTCGTCTGACGGCTCTTAAATAACGGGGGGCGGGGCCACCTGGTGACCCCGCCCCCCTCTGACGCACAGTTTGACAGGGACTTCCCTGTGACGTCACGAGGAATGCCACAGGGAAGTCCCGTCATGTCCCGTGCATCAGAGGGGGCGGGGTCACCGGGTGGCCCCGCCCCCCCATTATTTAAGAACTGTCAGATGAGGAGACGCCGTCACACAGCGAGAGCCTCCCTTCATGCCAGCATGGGTGAGGAGCGGCCCGGAGAAGAAAATGAAGAAGAGAAGAAGAAAGAAGAGAAGAGGATGAAGAAGAAGATGAAGAGAAGAGCGGGAGCCTTCCCTCATGCCATGGGTGCGGAGCGGCCCGAGGAGAAGAAGATAGAAGACGCCGCGGAGGAGATGCTGGACGAGAACGCCGAAGGAAGAACCAGAAGAGCCAGAAGAACCAGAAGAAGATGAAGGAAGAAAGAAGAAGCATTTAAATAAAGGAATTGTCAAAAACTGGCTTGTCATTTTTAACATTTTTGACAGTTTTTTAGTGAAATGGTAGGGGTAAGTACCCCCTTACCATTTCACACAGGGGGGGGGCCGGGATCTGGGGGTCCCCTTGTTAAAGGGGGCTTCCAGATTCCGATAAGCCCCCCGCTCACAGACCCCCACAACCACCGGCCAGGGTTGTGGGGATGAGGCCCTTGTCCTCATCAACATGGGGACAAGGTGTTTTGGGGGGCTACCCCAAAGCACCCTCCCAATGTTGAGGGCATGTGGCCTGGTACGGTTCAGGAGGGGGGCGCACTCTCGTCCCCCCCTTTTTTCCTGTGGCCTGCCAGGTTGCGTGCTCGGATAAGGGTCTGGTATGGATTTTTGGGGGGACCCCACGCCGTTTTTTTTTTTTTTTTGGCGCGGGATTCCCCTTAAAATCCATACCAGACCTGAAGGGTCTGGTACAGAACTTAGGGGGAACCCCACGTCATTTTTTTAAAAAATTTTGACTGGGGTTCCCCTTAATATCCATACCAGACCTGAAGGGCCTGGTATGGAATTTAGGGGGTCTCCCACGTCATTTTTTTTTTTTAATTTTGGTTCGGGGTTGCCCTGTGTGGAATTCCCATGCCGTTTTTATCAATGAACTTCTATGTGTATTGTCGGCAATGCAATAGCCGCGGGTAGTTTTAAATGGCTTATTTTCCTTCGAAATGTCATTTTGCTGTCAGACTGTTTTAAACACGGGAAACATGCGCCCCTTTACAGGCATACTATAGACACCCCCCAGCTACGAAATTTAAAGGGATATTACACTTTTATTGTTTGACTTTAAGCATTATTAAAATCACTGCTCCTGAAAAAACGGCCGTTTTTAAAACTTTTTTTTTGCATTGATCCATGCCCCTTGGGGCAGGACCCAGGTCCCCAAACACTTTTTGTGACAATAACTTGCATATAAGCCTTTAAAATTAGCACTTTTGATTTCTCCCATAGACTTTTAAAGGGTGTTCCGCGGCATTCGAATTTGCCGCGAACACCCCAAATTGTTCGCTGTTCGGCGAACTTGCGAACAGCCAATGTTCGAGTCGAATATGAGTTCGACTCGAACTCGAAGCTCATCCCTAGTCCCTAACATTCAGATACTAGGGCCAATTTTTTGGACAGAAGCCAATTAACCTACCAGCATGTCTTTGGAGTGTGGGAGGAAACTGGAGTACCCGGAGGAAACCCACGCAGGCACAGGGAGAACATGCAAACTCCAGGCAGGTAGTGTCGTGGTTGGGATTTGAACCAGCGACCCTTCTTACTGCTAGGTGAGAGTGCTACTCACTACACCACTGTGCTGCCCCTAAGGGTCATAGCAGACCCTTATTAGTCCAATGTGTATAAGTATGAGAACTCCTCAATGATCTGTATCTCGCTCAAATGGTGACAATACAGATGAATCCTGTGGCGGGCGTGCGGTGCGGTGTTCAATCCTCTGCCTGTCTGTGTGTAGAAAGCTCTGTCCTGCCCCTCCCCTACGCGTCTTCGGCACAGGGTATACGTGCCTTCATCTGGGGATCCCCCAGATGAAGGAACGTATACCCTGTGCCGAAGACGTGTAGGGGAGGGGCAGGACAGAGCTTTCTACACACAGACAGGCAGAGGATTGAACACCGCACCGCACGCCACAGGATTCATCTGTATTGCATGTTTTGGATAGGATGGTGCACTGACGCACCCAAGCATTGTGAGTACCCTCCTGGAGGGATTGTTTTTAGGGCTTTTCAAATAAATTCCTGGCGGTATTATGCTATGAGTCTCCTTTCTTTCATATATGTCACCATTTGAGCGAGATACAGATCATCACCAGCATACCCTGTGTGAGCCCTGGAGTGGCTCTAATGCGTGTTTTGACACTGTTTAGCTACTGTGTCACACGCTCTAAGGTGAGCGCATTATCCATTGCAGGTCACTGGAGAGCACTGCAGCATGCCTTAATGTGCACATCTCATAAGAAGAGCATGAGGAATATTTAGCACTTTTTCAAAAAAACCAGCATGAGGATTGCCTGCTATTTGTTTGGACACTATTGTGCACTTTGATTTATATACTCTTATGAATGGCTTGGACTGAGATATATTCATTTGTATGAATTGGTTTCGGACACTTTATCAAGTAGCACTTATATATATATATATTTTTTTTAATCATTTAAAGGATTTTTTTTTTTCCTCACATTTTTTTTGGCATGGTGCATGTTACCATTTTTCATATATTCAATTGTGGATTATAGTCACTTTCTTCACAGGTGTGTGACACTGTTTATAATTTATAATAATTTTTAATATTGTATAGATTTATTATATTCTTTGTTCACGTATCTATAGCCTTTAGCGCATACACATATATTTATTTATTTTTGGCATATACACGGTATGGAACGTGGTTAGTGTGTGCAGCTGAATTAGGTTCATTTATTCACACTGAAGGCATTAACCCATTTGTGGCTCACAAGATTTTAGCACTATTTTTTGAAAAACATACATATTTTTTAAGTGTCGTGAATTTTCAGTCAGAATAAGTTGTGCCTTTTTAAGGACAGGTTTCCCGCACAATAATTATCCTTGAGTAATTTTTAACGAAGATATTTTTAAGATACAAAATCAATCTATGTGACACAGTCTATACTTGTGAAACTTATTCACGGAGACGTGTGGTCACACAAAATAGAAATTTTATTGGTAAACAAACACAAATAATCACATGAAATTTAGATACCGATTGTGTTACATGAATGTCTTGAAAATCAATAAAAACACTTGCAAAATGGGCGTACCGTCCCTATGACCTAATACCACCATGATAACTTCTCGGTAGAATCAATAACCTTGTGAACTTGACAATAAACAGAACGTCTGTATTTCACACGTGCAACCGTTACTATACTGCAGGTAAGTAAGTGGTTAAAATTGTGAAATAAATTAGACGTTTGCTTTGTCAATAAATGTGGCAACTATGCAAAAAGGAAAATATAATGAAAACATCTGAATCTTTAGAGAAAAATCTACAAGGCGGTTATTGATTCGGGAGAATAATTATCAACTGTATAATATTTAATACATCAATATTTGTGAGAACATATCAATATTTGAGAGAACATGCAAAATAAAATCAACATGACATAATTACCCATTCCAGGATGGCTGCAATTCCTATGGGCTAGTTACCAGAGTTAAGATGGCTGCCGTAGTTTCAAAATGAATACTCCTAAAGAGGATTTACTTCTTGTGACCTCCGAGTTCTAAGTATTAGGTGTTGAGGAATTTTCATGAATGTAAAGAGATGAATTCATGCATGGTGCATGAGTGTCAGTCTGGGAGTGTGTGTGTCCCCCAGTGTCCCCCCTTCAGGGTGGATCCCGGAGCTCTCCCCCTGAGCTCTCTCCTCCTTCCGTTCCCTGGTTCGTTGCTCCCCGTCTCCCATCTTCCTTGCCTTTAAATACCATTTCAGATAATAAGACCATAAAAATTATAATGGCTCTGCCCAAAAGGAGGTGGCTCACTTCCCATTGGGTTAGGCGACTTAATTATTAACTTCCTCTGGAAATTTAGTGAGTTCAAATAATACCACCTTCAACCACCAGGTGTCTCACACATGTTTTGAGTCCATCCTTTTAAATTAATACGTCCTATTTTCATAAGGTGTATAATGGTAAGGATAGTATATACTTTTAAATATTCTGGTACTCGGTCTAATGTAAAATACACTCAGTATAAGTTTGATTAATCATCATTACATAACTTGGTTATATAACTGTATCTCTATAAATGTATATCTGTAAACTGGTCTATCTAGGAAACACACACATTGTTATATATTTCATCAATACCACATAAAATGATTATCTATATGGATACCTGTATAACTTCTGGTATCTCCACTGAACATTTGTTTATCTTAAGTGTAGGCTACAATCTTATAAGATTATAATCATGATTATATGTTTTTCCTAATACTAATTCGTTACTTAAAACACTTCTACTTATAAAATCACACTTTCATATACATTTTCTTCATAGCAAAGTTGTTGGGTCCGCAGACGCCAACATTATAATGTCTCTGTGACCTACAATGTCAGAGATAGTTTAAAATGACTTATGATAACCTTATTGATACCTTATATTATTTTTGACTAGCATAATATTCAACATTCACTAATGTGTTGAGAGGGACCTTGACATTCTCACTGGGTGTTTAGAATTGACTTGTTTGTCTGAACCATCCTTAAAGTTCATACAATGGTTCTGTTAACCAAGGTGTTAGCTATTTAAACAGTTCTTCATTCGAACACAATAAGTGAGGTTATCTCTATGCGAGATACCCTTGTGTCCTGTGGCAGTTTTTGTTTCTTCACAATACCATGTAAATATCTCCTTGTTTTGTGACAGGAATAGTCTTTGTTCCAACAGCTTCCTTTACAATACATGCTTGTAAAAGTCTTCAATATTTGAGGTAGTAGAGACAGGCTTGGTCAAACATGAGAATGTCCATTTTATCCTAAAAGTCCCCAAGAGGGCAACAGTTCAACTATTTAACATCACAGTTCATCTACTTGGTGAGGCCTAAGCATCTCTCATGTTTCTGCCAGTAAATATAAAATATATTTCTTCCTGAATTCACAACAAATCCCCCCTTGTGAAGTGTTCAAATGCCGGGAGTCGTTTGAAAGACTTCACCAATGCAAAACGTTGAAGAAATATGGCTTCATTCGGGTCTTGTAAAACTAGCTGTGGAAATGGATCCGTATTGTGGATCTATGTTTAAAGGGTGTAGACACCTTCATGTGGGTGTAATTCTTTGAAGGGAAAACACAAAATGGGTTGGTGATTGAGGTGTGCATCTCAGGGCCGTCATCCGTTGGTTGGCGGGAAATGGATCACTTCGGGCACCTTTGGGTCTTGGCCGTCCTGGGAGGTTTGTCCGTGTAGACTGGCCATCAGTGGTGTTCCGGAATCCCCCATACGTTTCCTTCGCTGGATGTTTCACACACGTTGGGCTCTCGGTTCTGTTGACCGGCTCATGGACATCTTAGTCCTGTAAGGGAAAATGGATTCCGTTAGAAAAGACATATATAGTCTCCTTTTTTTTTTACATGATCTGTGTTTGAGATCTCAATGTTAAGCTGGTATCCTGGGCTTCCTCAGAGCCTCTTTTTTTTTTTTTCATTGTGTCATCAGTCCTTTAACTAAACGCTCTGGATAGCAGGACAATGTATGAAACATTTGCTCTGGGAGACAAAGCTTCAGGGCTTATTAACATGAGGACATTTCTTTACAGCTATGGATACCAGACATGAATGACTGACTGACATTCTTCAGAAACCATTTTTTTTTTATTAGCTTACTTGTAGCGGTTCTGGAATAATAACTATTAAAACATTTAAGTTTGACAGGTGATACTTATTGTTAGTACTAAGATATTTGACATTATAGTCAACCTTCTACTTGTGAGGAATAAAACAAATAAAATCTCCCCCCTTTTTGGGGGTCAATACAAATCTTTTGAGGCAATCAAACTACCTTATGCGGGTGACTCCTCATCTTTTACCAAAATATCAAACCATTTAGGCCTCCTGATATTACTGTCTTTAGGATTTGGTCTTCCTCTGGAATCACCGTCTTAGGCGACTTCTTGAAATTAGGCTGTTTGGAGCGACCTGTGTATGTCAGAGGAATGAAGTGACCACTGAAAAATAGGAGAATAATTAATATCTAACAACCACCATCCCCCGGTAGGGATTTCAGTATCCTCATTACTGTGACCTGGGGAAAAACATGATGTTAGAACTTCTGTCTCCTATACCTTTATTCAGTGCATTCCTCTGATTTATTTTACCATAGGCGCTTCAAAGGCTCTGTGGCCCTTGGTTGGCCACAGGATTTTCCCCTTGAAGAAATGCTATTCACGTTCCGTACAGCAAAACCGTGTAACCTATTCCTAATTTGAATGATTTTGGATTTTGCATTGCCTACAGGTTGATCAGGATAGGGTCGTGGGACCCGGTTTCTGTGTCTTCTAGGGACTACTGGCTCAGTTTGATCAGACATATCCCCATCAGAACCACTGTCTTCATTTTGGGATATTTGTCTGGGCCTTAGTTGCTCTCTATTTTTCCGGGGATTTTGGGGTGTCCTACCCTGTGATTGCTCCCTATTTACCTGTGTAGGCCCCCGGGGCCAATTACACTGGTGAGAGTGTCTACCCTTAGGTCTAATTCTGACCCGTGGGAGATACACCCTATAGTTTCTTTCAAAGTTTGGGCCAGGATCCCATGGGTGGTACTTCCGAGGTGGTCTTTGCTCCCCCCTTCTATTTGGTGGGGTATCTGGTCTCCTGCTAGGGAAACTCTTTGGCACGTCTCCTCTGACTATGTCAGCGTATGTCTTTTTCTGGGTTTCACCATGTACTGATTTAGGAGATACATGAATTTCATTCACAAATTTATTTGAGGGCTCAGGCCCTCCTTTGTTTTCACCAGTCTGTTGGATAGAATACAAATTGTTACTCTCTTTTACCAACGACTCCGGTGAACACCCCCCTTTGTAATCTTTTGCTAAACTCACTTTTATGTAGTTAGGTAGGGCCTTGAAAGATGTGGATTTAAACTCAGGGTGGTTGTGATCTGGCTCCTTTTCTGCTACGTGGGAAGCACTTTTGAGCACAGCCAGATTTTCGCGGCCTAAAACTGATAGGGTATTTTCATAGGTCTCGATGTGGTCAATAACGCACATGGATCCCTCTTCCTTAAAGACTGGGACAGCATCATTTACAAATTTTATTATTTCTGAGGTGTCTTGTTTAGGGGTGTCTGGCTTTTTCTCTGATCCCAAAGAAAATTGATTAGACCCCCTTTCATGTGGTGGTTCAATTTTTACCCCCCTTTGCACTACAGATGGCTGGGGGTAGGATATTGGTTCTTTTTCTGATTCCTCCTCAGTGTCTGACTCCCAACTTTCATATTCAGAATCAGATTCAGAGTCAGATTCTGAAGTACTGTCAGACTCGTCGCTAACGACTGGGACAGCATCATTTACAAATTTTATTATTTCTGCGGTGTCTTGGTTAGGGGTGTCTGTCTTTTTCTCTGATCCCAAAGAAAACTGGTTAGATCCCCTTTCATGTGGTGGTTCACTTTTTACCCCCCTTTGCTCTACAGATGGCTTGGGGTAGGATATTGATTCTTTTTCTAAATCCTCCCCATTGTCTGACCCCCAACTTTCATATTCAGATTCAGAGTCAGATTTTGAAGAACTGTCAGACTCGTCACTAAAGACTGGGACAGTATCATTTACAATTTTGATTATTTCTGCGGTGTCTTGGTTAGGGGTGTCTGTCTTTTTCTCTAATCCCAAAGAAAATTGGTTAGATCCCCTTTCATGAGGTGGTTCACTTTTTACCCCCCTTTGCTCTACAGATGGCTTGGGGTAGGATATTGATTCTTTTTCTGATTCCTCCTCATCGTCTGACTCCCAACCTTCATATTCAGAATCAGAGTCAGAATCAGATTCAGAGTCAGATTCTGAAGTACTGTCAAACTCGTCCCTTTCAGGGATGCGTATCTGAGTATTACCCTGGGGCATAAACTTCATTTGTTCTATTAATTTTTCTAATTGCTTAATTAGGGATTCCTGCCAACTTCCTGAATTTCCACTGCCTATTACTCAGCAACTTCCTAAATTTCCACTGCCTATTACTCGGCAATTTTCGCCAGGAGACTCGTTTTCCTGCAGAAAACTCTCCCTCTCCTCTATTAATTGTTCCCACTTTTTACTTATTTGGTGGAGTCCGTCCATAATTGTTTTAGCGTCCTTTTTTGCTTGTTCAAATTTATCTAGAAAATCTAAGATATCATCTTTCTGTTGGGTACTTTGATATTTGAACTCATTATGAAGATACATCAGGATAAGGCATAATTCCACAAGAAGGCGATCACGCCTTTTTATTCCCTTTACCTCAGGGAATCTGTCTGTGAGTCCACAGATTTGCCATCCTACAGACCACAAGCGCTTTTTTACATTATTGGCGTGGTTTCTAAGGCCTTTAACAAATATTTTTAGATCAGACTCATTAGACAAACTTTTTCCGGCTTGATCCGCCGTTTCCATTTTATAAATTATTTCCAACATTTCCTGTACCTGTATCAATTCTTCCTGAGTGCTCATACTACCACTAAGGGCTGACTCTTGATAGTCCCCATCAACATAAAATTCACTTTGACCAGACATTTTGGCATAAAAATTTAAAAAAAAATTAAAAATTAATAATTAATAATTTCATGCAAAATATTATGTATGTCACCACCATAACCATGATTGATCTTGTACAAAACATCGACGTTTATCTCAGCAGTGCCTCCATTATGTCGTGATTTTTCAGTCAGAATAAGTTGCGCCTTTTTAAGGACAGGTTTCCCGCACAATAATTATCCTTGAGTAATTTTTAACGAAGATATTTTTAAGATACAAAATCAATCTATGTGACACAGTCTATACTTGTGAAACTTATTCACGGAGACGTGTGGTCACACAAAATAGAAATTTTATTGGTAAACAAACACAAATAATCACATGAAATTTAGATACCGATTGTGTTACATGAATGTCTTGAAAATCAATAAAAACACTTGCAAAATGGGCGTACCGTCCCTATGACCTAATACCACCCTGATAACTTCTCGGTAGAATCAATAACCATGTGAACTTGACAATAAACAGAACGTCTGTATTTCACACGTGCAACCGTTACTATACTGCAGGTAAGTAAGTGGTTAAAATTGTGAAATAAATTAGACGTTTGCTTTGTCAATAAATGTGGCAACTACGCAAAAAGGAAAATGTAATGAAAACATCTGAATCTTTAGAGAAAAATCTACAAGGCGGTTATTGATTCGGGAGAATAATTATCAACTGTATAATATTCAATACATCAATATTTGTGAGAACATATCAATATTTGAGAGAACATGCAAAATAAAATCAACATGACATAAGTACCCATTCCAGGATGGCTGCAATTCCTATGGGCTAGTTACCAGAGTTAAGATGGCTGCCGTAGTTTCAAAATGAATACTCCTAAAGAGGATTTACTTCTTGTGACCTCCGAGTTCTAAGTATTAGATGTTGAGGAATTTTCATGAATGTAAAGAGATGAATTCATGCATGGTGCATGAGTGTCAGTCTGGGAGTGTGTGTGTCCCCCAGTGTCCCCCCTTCAGGGTGGATCCCGGAGCTCTCCCCCTGAGCTCTCTCCTCCTTCCGTTCCCTGGTTCGTTGCTCCCCGTCTCCCATCTTCCTTGCCTTTAAATACCATTTCAGATAATAAGACCATAAAAATTATAATGGCTCTGCCCAAAAGGAGGTGGCTCACTTCCCATTGGGTTAGGCGACTTAATTATTAACTTCCTCTGGAAATTTAGTGAGTTCAAATAATACCACCTTCAACCACCAGGTGTCTCACACATGTTTTGAGTCCATCCTTTTAAATTAATACGTCCTATTTTCATAAGGTGTATAATGGTAAGGATAGTATATACTTTTAAATATTCTGGTACTCGGTCTAATGTAAAATACACTCAGTATAAGTTTGATTAATCATCATTACATAACTTGGTTATATAACTGTATCTCTATAAATGGTATATCTGTAAACTGGTCTATCTAGGAAACACACACATTGTTATATATTTCATCAATACCACATAAAATGATTATCTATATGGATACCTGTATAACTTCTGGTATCTCCACTGAACATTTGTTTATCTTAAGTGTAGGCTACAATCTTATAAGATTATAATCATGATTATATGTTTTTCCTAATACTAATTCGTTACTTAAAACACTTCTACTTATAAAATCACACTTTCATATACATTTTCTTCATAGCAAAGTTGTTGGGTCCGCAGACGCCAACATTATAATGTCTCTGTGACCTACAATGTCAGAGATAGTTTAAAATGACTTATGATAACCTTATTGATACCTTATATTATTTTTGACTAGCATAATATTCAACATTCACTAATGTGTTGAGAGGGACCTTGACATTCTCACTGGGTGTTTAGAATTGACTTGTTTGTCTGAACCATCCTTAAAGTTCATACAATGGTTCTGTTAACCAAGGTGTTAGCTATTTAAACAGTTCTTCATTCGAACACAATAAGTGAGGTTATCTCTATGCGAGATACCCTTGTGTCCTGTGGCAGTTTTTGTTTCTTCACAATACCATGTAAATATCTCCTTGTTTTGTGACAGGAATAGTCTTTGTTCCAACAGCTTCCTTTACAATACATGCTTGTAAAAGTCTTCAATATTTGAGGTAGTAGAGACAGGCTTGGTCAAACATGAGAATGTCCATTTTATCCTAAAAGTCCCCAAGAGGGCAACAGTTCAACTATTTAACATCACAGTTCATCTACTTGGTGAGGCCTAAGCATCTCTCATGTTTCTGCCAGTAAATATAAAATATATTTCTTCCTGAATTCACAACATAAGGAACGCCACGAATATGTTTGATTCTATCTAGTCAAAGTGGCTTGAGTTCATGTCCCTGGTTTACAATCAGGTCCATAAATATTGGGACATCGACACAATTCAAATCTTTTTGGCTCTATACACCACCACAATGGATTTGAAATGAAACAAATAAGATGTGCTTTAAATGCAGACTTTCAGTTTTAATTTGAGGGTATTTACATCCAAATCAGGTGAAAGGTGTAGGAATTACAACAGTTAGTATATGTGTCTCCCACTTTTTAAGGGACCAAAAGTAATGGGACAGATTAACAATCATCCATCAAACTTTCACTTTTTAATACTTGGTTGCAAATCCTTTGCAGTCGATTACAGCCTGAAGTCTGGAATGCCTAGACATCACCAGACGCTGGGTTTCATCCCTGGTGATGCTCTGCCAGGCCTCTACTGCAACTGTCTTCAGTTCCTGCTTGTTCTTGGGGCATTTTCCCTTCAGTTTTGTCTTCAGCAAGTGAAATGCATGCTCAATCAGATTCAGGTCAGGTGATTGACTTGGCCATTGCATAACATTCCACTTCTTTCCCTTAAAAACTCTTTGGCTGCTTTTGCAGTATGCTTCGGGTCATTGTCCAATGATTTCTGAAGCATTTTGCTGAATATGAGCAGATAATATTGCCCAAAACACTTCAGAATTCATCCTGCTGCTTTTGTCAGCAGTCACATAATCAATAAATACAGAAGAAGGTGGTATACTTTGGATCATGAGCAGTTCCTTTCCTTCTCCATACTCTTCTCTTCCCATCACTCTGGTACAAGTTGATCTTGGTCTCATCTGTCCATAGGATGTTGTTCCAGAACTGTGAAGGCTTTTTTAGATGTTGTTTGGCAAACTCTAATCTGGCCTTCCTGTTTTTGAGGCTTACCAATGGTTTACATCTTGTGGTGAACCCTCTGTATTCGCTCTGGTGAAGTCTTCTCTTGATTGTTGACTTTGACACACATACACCTACCTCCTGGAGAGTGTTCTTGATCTAGCCAACTGTTGTGAAGGGTGTTTTCTTCACCAGGGAAAGAATTCTTCGGTCATCCACCACAGTTGTTTACCATGGTCTTCTGGGTCTTTTGGTGTTGCTGAGCTCCCCGGGGCGTTCTTTCTTTTTAAGGATGTTCCAAACAGTTGATTTGGCCACACCTAATGTTTTTGCCATCTCTCTGACGGGTTTGTTTTGTTTTTTCAGCTTAACGATGGTTTGCTTCACTGATAGCGACAGCTCTTTGGATCTCATATTGAGAGTTGACAGCAACAGATTCCAAATGCATTTGCATCAAGCACACTTGAAATGAACTCTGGTCCTTTTATCTGCTCCTTGTAAATGGGATAATGAGGGAATAACACACACCTGGCCATGGAACAGCTGAGCAGCCAATTGTCCCATTACTTTTGGTCCCTTTAAAAAGTGGGAGGCACATATACAAACTGTTGTAATTCCTACACTGTTCACCTGATTTGGATGTAAATACCCTCAAATTAAAGCTGAAAGTCTGCAGTTAAAGCACATCTTGTTTGTTTAATTTCAAATCCATTGTGGTGGTGTATAGAGCCAAAAAGATTAGAATTGTGTTGATGTCTCAATATTTATGGACCTGACTGTATCTCTTTTCCCCCTTTTTTTTTCATGTAGTGTCCATTTTGGCTAATGTGATTCTGTTTGGATAATTTGTTTGTATTGTTTTAATGTTGTTTTCATATAAAAATAAAAAGAATCTGATTTAAAAAAAAGAGCAGTCTTGGAAACTCTAGTTGCATTCAAGGTTCCTCCAAGAGGCAAACATATTCAAGTACTTTCAGACAACCATAATCACAGTCTGTTACATCAACAAGCAAGGTGGCACAAGGGCCGTAGGACTGATGGAGATAGCAGATGACCTTTTGTCCTGGGCAGAAAGGAACCTGGCATCTCTTTCGGCTGTGCATTTTTACTTGATGCGATTGTAGCTGTATTAGTGCAATTGTGACAGAGAAAATTGAGTACTGTCCTTGATACTTTTTTTTATTTGCACTGACATACAATTTTTCAGGACAAGCTTTCGTGATGTGTCCCCTTCTTCAAGGTCCAAGCAGTACTGATTCACATATTTTTAAGCGGAATGTTAGAAAAAAAAAACACAGCTCTGAGGGAAAGGAGACAGGAAAAAAAAAGAAAGAAAAAAACAAACACATACAAATCAAATTTATTACCATTGATTTATATGTGTTTGTTTCTTTCTTTTTTTTTCCTCTCTCCTTTCCCTCCAGAGATGTGTTTTTTTTTGTTTTTTTTCTAACATTCTGCTTAAAAATCACCTGATTTATCCACCCAGACCAATCAGGCTTTATACTGGAAAGGTCCACAGCCTGTAATCTTCGCCGGCTATTCGTCAACATACAATCTCATGCAGAAAACTCTGGAGATAGGGCGTTGCTGTCTCTTGACATCCACAGGGCATTTGATAGCATTGAGTGGCAATATCTCTGGGCCACTCTGACCAAATTTGGGTTTGGACCCGTATTCCTATCCTGGGTACAACTCCTATACAATTCCCATTTGGCGGTAATTAGAGATGCAGATTGGGTATTTCCCCCCTTCCCACTTCATAGAGAGACTCAACAGGGCTGCCCCCTATCCCCTTTACTTTTTGCCATTGCCATAGAGCCTATAGCAGCCCTAGTGCGCTCCAATCCTTAACTGGCTTTAAATATGGACAGATACATGAAAACATATGCTTTACGCCGATGACGCCATGTTGTTATTGAGAGATACGTCGGGGTCCCTGGGGGAGGCTATATCGGTTGTTAAAAAATTTGGGTTGTTCTCGGGCCTAGTGATTGTAACAAATCCACGATCATGATGTTGGACTCTACATTCACACAGGGCCCCACACTGTAGGATATCCCAGTATCAACAAAATTTAAATACTTCAGTGTTTGGGTCACGCCACAGCCCCGCAAGTACGTATCTCCTAATCTCTCCCCATTATTAGGCCGGATCAGGGACAAATCTAAAATATGGTCAAATATGGTCAAAATTAAAAATGTCACTGGCAGGCAGAGTAAACCTCACCAAAGATTTTCATGCCACAACTTTTGTACATCCTGCATAACACCCCTATGGTAGTCCCACTTAAAATATTTAGAGTCATATATTCCCTGTTTCGGACTTTCCTCTGGCTTAATAAACCCCCTGTAATTATTATTATTATTATTCAGGATTTATATAGCGCCAACAATTTATGCAGCGCTTTACAATATAAAAGGGAGACAATACAGTTATAATACAATAAAATACAAGAGGATTAAGAGGGCCCTGCTCAAAAGAGCTTACAATCTAATAGGGTGGGGCAGGTGGTACAAAAGGTTGTAACTGTGGGGAATGAGCTGATGGAAGTGGTAAAAGATTAAAGACGTGATGAGCTTTCCTGAAGAGATGAGTTTTCAGGGATCACCTGAAGGTAGCAAGAGTAGGGGATAGCCGGACAGGTGGAGGTAGGTAGCGAGTTCCAGAGGATGGGAGAGGCTCTGGAGAAATCCTGGAGACGAGCAGGAGAGGAGGAGACGAGAGAGCTTGAGAGTAGGAGGTCTTGAGAAGAGCGGAGAGGACGATTTGGGTGATATTTGGAGACAAGATTGGTGATGTAGCTCGGGGCAGAGTTGTGAATGGCTTTGTATGTTGTGATTAGTATTTTGAATTTAATTCGCTGGGTGATTGGGAGCTAATGTAGGGATTGGAGAGAGGGTTGGAAGACACTGAGCGGTTGGTAAGGTGGATAAGTAGCAGCATTCATGAAAGACTGACGAAGGGATAGCCTATGGAGAGGCAGGCCAATGAGAATTGAGTTGCAATAGTCAAGACAAGAGATAACGAGGGAGTGAATGAGGAGCTTGGTGGTTTCCTTTGTTAAAAAGGGGCGAATTTTAGAGATGTTACGGAGGTGAATTCTACAAACTTTTGACAACGATTGGATTTGAGGCTGAAATGACAAGTCAGAGTCTAGGATTACACCTAGTACCCTGGGGAGGGTGAGAGGAGGGACTGATAGTTGCATTGTTGATTTTGATGGAAAAGTCATGGAGGGGGGCACGGGCAGGGGGGAATATTAATAGCTCAGTTTTAGAGAGATTTAGTTTAAGGAAGTGGTGCGACATCTATGCTGATATGTCAGTTAGCAAGTTAGTAATGCAAGAGGAGACTGAAGGAGTGAGGATTAGACAGATAGATTTGGGTGTCATCGGCGTATAAGTGGTATTGGAAGCCGTGGGCAGTTATCAAGTGACCAAGGGAGGAGGTGTAGATAGAGAAGAGAAGGGGTCCAAGAACAGAGCCTTGGGGTACCCCCACAGAAAGGGGCAATGGAGAGGAGGAGACAGAGTTGTAGGTGACACTGAAGGAGCGCTGTGATAGATAGGCAGAGAACCAGTATAGAGCAGAATCTCGGAAGCCAAGGGAATGTAGTTTATTGAGAAGGAGCGGGTGGTCAACAGTATCAAAGGCCGCAGAAAGGTTAGTAAATCGTTAGTGAGTTTTAATAAGGCACTTTCCGTGGAGTAATGTGAGCGAAAGCCAGACTGTAAGGAGTCAAGGAGGTTATTTTCACTGAGGTAGGAGCTAAGACGGTTGTAGACTAAGCGTTCTAGAAGTTTAGAGGTGAATGGGAGCAATGAGATGGGTCTTAAGTTGTTCAGCTTGGTGGGGTCCAGTGAGGGCTTTTTAAGTATGGGAGGTATTTGCGCATACTTTAGAGGGGAGGGGAAGGTGCCACTAGAGAGGGATAAATTGAAGATGTGAGTGAGGGAGCATAGGATAGAAGAAGAGGGTGACAGTAGTAGTTGAGGTTTTGTAACCTCTTCAGTAGTAGCCAATTCAAAAGAGGAGAGTGTTGAATGTGCTGTTAGGCAAGGTATGTTGTACACACAGTGGAGCTGTCCCCACGAATTGCATCAGTCTTGTCTTTGAAGTGATTGGCAATCTCTTGGGCAGTGAGTGAGTTAGTGGTTAGAGGGGAAAGGGGATGAAGCAGAGGGCTAAAGGTTGAGAAGAGCCGACGGGGACTGGATGACAAGGTATTAATAAAAGAGACAAAGTAGGCTTGTTTGGCAGAATGGAGGCAATGACTCTTGAGATTCCTAGTGTTGTCAGTTTGCCAGGGTCGGGGCCTGATTCTGCGTGTGGTTAGAGAAGCAAGTGCATCTAGTGATGATGAGAGCAAACTGTTGTAGATAGAGGTGGCCAGGTCAGGACAGGACAGGAGAGAGATTATGTCATATAGGTGGGTCAGTAGCAGAATAGAGAAGAGAAGGGTTAAAGTGGCGAAAGTTCCTACAAGTAATTCTTTGCTGCTTGGAGAGATGGGTGGTTGGAGGCAAGGATAGAGTGAAACTAATATGGTTGTGATCAGAGAGAGGAAAGGGGGTGTTGGTGAGATGGGAGAATACAAGGTCAAGGGTATAGTGGGGCAAAAAAGTATTTAGTCAGCCACCAATTGTGCAAGTTCTCCCACTTAAAAAGATGAGAGAGGCCTGTAATTGTCATCATAGGTATACCTCAACTATGAGAGACAAAATGTGGAAACAAATCCAGACAATCACATTGTCTGATTTTTGAAATAATTTATTTGCAAATTATGGTGGAAAATAAGTATTTGGTCAATATCAAAAGTTCATCTCAATACTTTGTTATATATCCTTTGTTGGCAATGACAGAGGTCAAACGATTTCTGTAAGTCTTCACAAGGTTGTCACACACTGTTGCTGGCATGTTGGCCCATTCCTCCATGCAGATCTCCTCTAGAGCAGTGATGTTTTGGGGCTGTCGCTGGGCAACACGGACTTTCAACTCCCTCCAAAAGTTTTCTATGGGGTTAAGATCTGGAGACTGGCTAGGCCACTCCAGGACCTTGAAATGCTTCTTATGAAGCCATTCCTTCGTTGCCCGGGCGGTGTGTTTGGGATCATTGTCATGCTGAAAGACCCAGCTACATTTCATCTTCAATGCCCTTGCTGATGGGAGGAAGTTTGCACTCAAAATCTCATGATACATGGCCTCATTCATTCTTTCATGTACACGGATCAGTCCTCCTGTTCTCTTTGCAGAGAAACAGCCCCAAAGCATGATGTTGCCACCCCCATGCTTCACAGTAGGTATGGTGTTCTTTGGTTGCAACTCAGCATTCTCTCTCCTCCAAACACGACAAGTTGTGTTTCTACCAAACAGTTCTACTTTGGTTTCATCTGACCATATGACATTCTCCCAATCCTCTTCTGGATCATCCAAATGCTCTCTAGCAAACCTCATACAGGCCCGGACATGTACTGGCTTAAGCAGGGGGACACATCTGGCACTGCAGGATCTGAGTCCCTGGCGGCGTAGTGTGTTACTGATGGTAGCCTTTGTTACGTTGTTCCCAGCTCTCTACAGGTCATTCACTAGGTCTCCCCGTGTGGTTCTGGGATTTTTGCTCACCGTTCTAGTAATCATTTTGGCCCCATGGGGTGAGATCTTGTGTGGAGCCCCAGATCGAGGGAGATTATCAGTGGTCTTGTATGTCTTCCATTTTCTAAATATTGCTCCCACAGTTGATTTCTTCACACCAAGCTGCTTGCCTATTGCAGATTCAGTCTTCCCAGCCTGGTGCAGGTCTACAATTTTGTTTCTGGTGTCCTTCACCATAGTGGAGTTTGGAGTGTGACTGTTTGAGGTTGTGGACAGGTGTCTTTTATACTGATAACAAGTTCAAACAGATGCCATTAATACAGGTAATGAGTGGAGGACAGAGGAGCCTCTTAAAGAAGAAGATACAGGTCTGTGAGAGCCAGAAATCTTGCTTGTTTGTAGGTGACCAAATACTTATTTTCCACCATAATTTGCAAATAAATTCTTTCAAAAATCAGACAATGTGATTGTCTGGATTTGTTTCCACATTTTGTCTCTCATAGTTAAGGTATACCTATGATGACAATTACAGGCCTCTCTCATCTTTTTTTTATTTTTACAATCTTTATTTATCAAAACATTTTTTACCACAAGTTAAAAAAAAAGAAACTTATACACATCCAAAACATACAATACTTCTATACTTCTTTATCAAAGCAATAGTTCAAATTTCATTAACCTTTTAGTTATTTACTTAATTGATTCAAGGATGTGTAACCCCTATTCCATCCCCCCCCCCCCCCCCCCACCGCCCCCTGCCCTCTCTTTCTACACAATCATCCATTCATACTGCCAAACAACAACATCAACAACATACAAAAAAAAAAAAGGGGTTTCCCTCTTGTAGTTTTCTACTGGATTCTATATAATAGTCCTCAATAGCCCAGAAGAGACTCTAAATTCTTCCCATTTAGCCCATGTGTTAAGTAGTTGTACCTTCAACCCCTCCTCTATCACCATTCTTTCTTCCAGGGCACGCATGTCCGCCATCTCGCACTCCCACTCCACTACAGAAGGCACACATGTGCTTTTCCATTTTCTTGCTATGATGGTTCGTGCTGCTGTCAAAAAATATTTCAATATTCCTTTTCTTATTTTCTTAACCGATCCTGGGATCATAGATAATACCGCTACTTGTATTTCTGGATACATATCGGTCCCAGTCATGGCTCTATATATCTCAAATATTTTCTGCCAGAATGGTTGGATTTCTGAGCAATAGTACCAGATATGTGACATTGTGCCCTGCGCTTTATGGCATCTCCAACAGATATCCTCGTTGTCAGGGTTCATTTTATGTAAGTCCACAGGGCACCTATACCATCTGGCTAATATTTTATAATTTCTTTCCTGATGTTTGGCAGATATCGAGAGTTTATGGGTTACTATGTTTGCCTTTTCCCATGATTCCCTGGGGATTTCTGTTCCCATCTCTAATTCCCATTTCTTAATATAAGGTAGCTCCTGTCCTAGAGAGAGCGTGGGTGGGTCTATGTTCTTGTAAAAAGATTTTTTCTAAAGTTGTCAAGGGCCTATCTATTACCGATTCTTTTATTAGAGATGTGATATACCGTTGTAGCATCCCATACTGCATCCATTTTATTTTATGTTCTACACCCAACCTTTCCATTGAGAGGAGCCTGTTGTCTTCCATTGTTTCCACCAACCTTGTGTCTTCACATCTCTTCCATTTAAGAAATGTTTCAGACTCCAGTGCCAGTGGAAATTCTGGATTACTAAATAGTGGAGTCATAGGTCCCCTATCAGTAGATCCAATCCCTCTCTTAATCATAATATCCCATACTTTTAATGTTGATACCACTAAGGAGGGCAATTCACTATCCGGCGGTCTTTGCTCTCTTTTTATCCAGGGTAGTGATTTTAATTTTAAGGCTGTGATCTTCTCTTCAAGCTTCACCCACTGTTTGATATCTCTATTGTGGAACCAATCCAACTATTCTTGTTGTCATTATTGCTCTTAAGTATATATCTATATCTGGAAGGGCCAGGCCCCCGTTTTTCTTAGTTTTACTCAAGACCGATCTATTGATTCTGGGGGTCTTGCCTCCCCAGATGAAATTTCCTATTAGCTTATGCAGTTTTTTCAGGGTATTTGTTAAGGGAAAAATAGGTACTGCTTGTAGGGTATATAATATTTTAGGTAGTATATCCATCTTTACAATACTTATTTTACCCATCCAGGAAAACATACCTTTTTCATATTGTTGTAACGATCTCATAGTTTTCTGCACCAACGGGGCATAGTTATACTCCTGTAGTTCATTAAGGTCAGTGGGTATGTATATACCTAAATATTTAATTGCCTTCGCCTGCCATTTAAAAGAGAAATCCTTTTTAAGGAGTTCCACCATAGCGCTTGGCAAATTAACGTTTAGGGCTTCAGATTTGTTGTAGTTTACCTTGAAATTACTTAGTGTGCCGAATCGTTTAAATTCAGATATCAGGTTTGGTATTGAAATCAAGGGATTTGTAATGTATAGCAAGATATCATCTGCATATACTGACATCTTGTATTCTATATCTCCCACCTTAATACCCTGTATATCCTTATTTTCTCGAACTGCTATTAACAGGTGCTCCATCACTAATATATATAACAATGGGGATAGCGGGCATCCTTGTCGGGTTCTGTTTGTTATAGGTACTACCTCCGATAAATCTCCGTTCGCCCGAATTCTAGCCGTTGGATTCTGATATAAGGCCATTATTCTATCTATAAGTACAGGGCCCATCCCCCACTGAACCAAGGTCTCTCTAAGGAAGTTCCATCCCACCCTGTCAAATACTTTCTCAGCATCAATTGTCAATAGACAGGATGGGATGGAACCTCTCTGTGCATATTCTACTAGTGTAAGTGTTTTCAAGGTGTTGTCTCTAGCCTCTCTACCCTTTATAAAACCCACCTGGTCTAGATGTATATGTGCCGGTATTATAGAGGCGAGTCTGTTAGCGATAATTTTAGAGTACAATCTAAGATCAATATTTGTAAGGGAAATTGGTCTATAGTTTCCGCATAAGGTATGATCCTTCTCTGGTTTGGGTATAAGTGAGATATACGCTTGTATGCTCTGTGGGACAAAAGGCACTGATGTAGAGACAGCATTAAAGGTCCGCTTTAAAATGGGGGTGAGTTCTTCTTTAAATATTCTATAGAATCTTGGGGTGAAGCCATCTGGGCCTGGGCTTTTCCCAGGTACCAATGCGTCAATTACCCCTTGTATCTCAATCTCAGAGAAATCCTGCTCTAACTGTACAGTTTCTGTCGGTGCTAAAACAGGGAGTGCAGTTTCTCTTATATATTGATAAATATTTTGTCCCTCCGTGTCATTTTTTGTGTCATCTTTAGGTATGTTATATAATTTCGTGTAGAAGGTCTGAAACTCCTTTAGTATCTCATTTGGATCATATTTCATGTCTCCTTTTTCTGACTTGATTTTAACAATAGGTGATATATTGCCCCTATGTCTCAACGCTCTTGCAAGAAGTTTACCTGGTTTATTACCTAGTTGATAATATAAGGAACGGTTACTATCTCTTATACGTAACGTTTGCTCATTTATTAAAGTTTTTAATTCTGTTTTCTTTTCTGTTAATTCCATTAATATTTCGCGTGTTGGGTTTTGTTTATGTTGGGTTTCTATTTTGGGTATTTCTTTTAGTAGTTGATTCATTCTACTACTTTTCAGTTTTTTCAGTCTAGCCCCATGTTTTATAAAATACCCACGGATTACGCATTTTAATGCTTCCCACTGAATCGGAAGAGATGTGGTGTCGTTAATATGGTCATGTAAGAAGTCTGTTATTACCTTCCTAATTTCTGATACACAGTTCTCCTCATATAACAGATTATCATTAAGCTTCCAATTGCCCCTACTACCTTTGCTCTTAAGTGGGTCAAGTACCAAAAATACTGGTGCATGATCTGACCATAACGCACTGCCTATATCAGTCGATGTAGTTATCTCCATCCCCATCTGGTTTATCAAAAAGAAATCCAATCTATGATAAGTCCCATGAACTTTCGAGTGAAACGTAAAATCTTTTTCGGTTGGATGAAAAACTCTCCAAATATCAGTTAATTGATATTTTGCCATTGTTTCTAGAAAGAGTTTTTTCTCTCTACCTGACTGTACCACTAAAGGTGCTGTAGTATCTTTCTCTCTGCCTAATACAAAGTTAAAGTCTCCCCCAATTATTGTTACACCCTCCGCCTTCTCCATAAGCTTTTTCAATATTTGTGTGCCTATTTTATGTTGGTTTTGATTAGGTAGGTATATATTTATAAAAGTGTATTTTTTACCAAATATAATACGTTTAAGTAGTATTGCTCTTCCATCCCTATTGCGCCATTCTTCCAGCACTTGGTGTGGTATTGTCTTATGAATTGCAATAGAGACACCTTTCGATTTTGAGTACCCAAAGGAGTCATGATACCAAGTAGTGTAAAATCTGTTTTGTAGGTTAGGGACATGGTCCGTACGGAAATGCGTTTCCTGAAAGAATATCACCCCCACTTTCTGTTTATGGAGAGAATACAGAACCTGAGACCTTTTTGTTGCTGAATTAAAAGCTCTTACATTATATGAACAGATTTTCATAATTCAAAACCGGTGAGAGGGAAGAGAAAAAAAAAAACACAACCACACACCACCCACACTCACACTTAACCCCAAATTACCCCAAAGCTATTTGACTTATAGCAAGTCTATCTTACTAACTAAAGTAAGTACCCTATGAAGGGATAAGAAGATGCCGACGTCCAAGATCCACCACTCGATCGGTGGCGCACGCTGCATTTTTAAATTTTAATATCTTTTTCTTTTATTGCATGCGATCCCTCTTCTCTCCCTACTACCTACAACCTCCTCCTAATCTAGCAGGGTGAAAAGAAGGAGGCAAAAAGTGAAGGGGGGCACGAGGACAATTTCCCCAGATATAGAGCTCTTAGAACTTATACATATCATAATTTTATCTAAAACTCTCCCCTCCATCCCACCTCTGCGGGGGGGGGGGGGGGGGATACAGAGGCACAACCCGAAGGGGGAGAGAGAGGAGGAAGGAAGAACAAGACAAAACAAAACAAAAAAAAAAAAAAGAAAGAAGGAAGGGGTGTTCTTACTAACTTTCCCTTTTCCCCTTCCGCCACTATTTGGTTCATATTTCCCCATCCTACTTAATAGCATATCTTACATTTTAGTGCTGTTATAAATTACCATAACGTGTTATACAGTGTTAGCCATTACAATTCGTACATGCAACCTGTGAATACCTAATATGTGCGAAAAAAAAAAAAAAAAAAAGGAGGAAATTACTAAGATTAAACATCATTTTACAACATTGTAAACACCTATATTATCAGTGTTCCATCCCCCCCTCTTCAGCGCTACAGCGCCACCCGTGACCCACCAGCCTGGTCCGTACCCTCATGTAAATCACGTTGACCAGGTGAGTTAATGTGTTGTCCACTAACCCCTGTGTCAAAAAAAAAAATTTCAAAAAAGGAAAAATTAAACCCTTTCCACCACATGCCCATACCTCCTTATAATTCATAAATTACCTAATCTACTAGGTGTCATATCTAAAAAACTAATACAGATTTTATGCTACCGTGCCTTGTTAACAGTGCTAACAACCCTCACAATATCCTATCAACAGCCTATAAATACCCTTTTGTGCAAAAAAAAAAAAAAACAACCCCCTTACCAAAAAAAAAAAAAAAAAAAAATTTTAAACCCTTTCCACCACATACCCCTCCCTCCTTTTAATTCATAATTTCCCCAATCAACTAGGTGTTATATCTGGAAAGCTTATACAGATTATATGCTACCGTGTCGTGTTATACAGTGCTAATAGCCCTCACAATATCCAACCAACCACTTGTGGATGCCCTTTTGTGAAAAAAAAAAAAATTTGCACATTCCCTCCCTCTCCCCCATCTTCCCCCTCTCCCTCCCCCCCGTCTTTAATTATGTCTACTTCTTAATCGATGAGCTATTATTTGTTCACCACTCTTTTCCTCCCCCCACCCCAAGCTGCTCTTCAGGGCTTTCTGGGTGATTTCATATAAGAAATAGGCCAGTCCGGCAGTTCTGTATCTGACAATTTAAGGGTTGTAAGAAACTGTGGTAGATCTTCCAAATCGCTGAATGTTGCCATCGATTCCTCTCTTTGAGCCTGTAGCTGAAATGGAAATTTCCATCTATATTGCAGATTATTCTTTCTGAGTTGCTCCACTAGAGGTTTTAAATGTGTATTTCGATAGGTCCTGGAAGAGTAGTAATGGATCTCCCTCATACTGGATATTTTTATTTTGACGAGCTGCTAGCATGATTCGATCTTTTATATGTGCATAGTGCATCTTACAGATGACGTCTCGCGGTTTGCTAGGATCTAATCTCCTTCTTCCCGTTGCTCTATGTGCCCGATCTATTATCAGATCTTTTATGTCCATATCCTGTGCTATTTCCTGAAAAAATTTCTGTAATGTTGTTATAAGATCTTTGGGATTTACTTCTTCCTTTAAACCTCTGATTCTTATATTGGATCTTCTGCTTCTATTTTCTTGTTCGTCTAGGCTATTTATTAGTTGGTTTATTTGATTTCCTTGTTTCTGTACCCTTTCTTTTACCTTCATTAGTTCTTGTTCTGTTTTGAATACCCTGTTGTCTAGTTTGACCGTTTTTTCCTGTATATCTTTTGTAGATATCTTGAGTTCTTGAATCTCTGTTTTATATGTTTCCTCTAATCTGTGTACATATTGGTCCATATCTGCTCTGGTTGGGAGAGATTGAATGTATGTTCTCATATCCCATTTTTCTGTATCCTCTTCCCTTTGTTCATTCGATGCACCTGTTGTATCCATTGGTGAGCTATTTCTGGGATGGACCATTAGTTCTTCCCCGGATGATCTGGATGTTGCCGATATCTCCGCGAGATTTAAAATTTCCTGTGATGTATGTGAAGCTTGAGCTGTCCGGGGTGATTGCAATTGTAATTGTTGAAAAATCTCTTTTATATCCGCTGTCTGAGTAGATTGAGCCCCTGTAGGGTTTTTATTTTTACTTTCAATTTTATCTTTCTTATTTTTTTGAGGCTGAGGTGTTTTATTTCCTTTCTTGGGTGCCATCTTTTTATTAAAGCTTCTGTCTCCACTTATTCCTTATCTCCTCTCGTTCTGTCTCCTCCCCTTTCTACTTTCCTCTTCGATCTTTCCCTTCTTTTTTAAGGATGAATGGATGGAAGGGTATACAGGGATGGATGGGTGGCAGAAAATGCAGGACTAGATGGCAGAGTATGCAGGGATGGCAGAGTATATAGGGATGGATGGGTGACAGAGAATGCCGGGATGGATGGCCGAGTAACAGGGATAGCGGAGTATATAGGGATGGGTGAACAACAGAAAATGCAGAGATCGATGGTAGAGTATGTCGGTATGGCAAGGGATGTAAGGATGACAGGAAACACACTATTTATCCAGGTGTTTTACTTTAAACTTTGTTATATACCTTACCCTCAAACCATTAATTAGCATTGGGGAGGTAGTGAATATTATTTATATACTATCTCTTCCACAAAATACTGATTTGTCCATTTCGAATATACTCTATTGTCCCATAGATGTTTTATGCTTACACAGAGTCCTTTTAGCTTCTCAATAAGACACTTTCAAAAAAATAAAAAAAAGATGATATTTTGTCTTTGTTTTTTACAGTCTTTCATAGTCTATGAAGGATATATTATAGCTTTACATGTCTTCTATAGCCATACCTGGTGCAGAGGTTATTGAATTCCTTCGTTGCCTGGTGTGTCGTCTGTGTTACTGAGATTTCCACTGTGTGGACTGTGGAGCCTGAGCGCCAGGAAATCAGCTGATGTATCCCCTCTCTGCTGTTTGTAATCTGAGAACCTCCACCGGAGTATGCGTCCTCCCAGCGAGCCGCCTCTGCTGCCTGTGTATTCAGACAGGCAGAGACTCCCGCACGGCTTTGCGCTGTCTCCTGGTTCCGTCCTCAGTTACCGTTCCCAGCACCCACCAGGCACCAATCCTTCCTTGGTCTCCCGATTCTCTTGCGTCTCACCCTCCAGGTAAGTTGTGGCGCACTGATGGCTCAATCTCGCACCATAGGTGTCTTCTATCATGCAGCCAGGACCTGTAAGCATGTGTGTCAGTCAGCCGCAGCCTCCCTCTTCAGCAGCGTCTATAGCATCTGCAGCGTGTCTGCCCCTCGATCTCCCTAGGTGGCCATCTTGGGCGTCAGCTCCCCCCCCCCGCTGAGCTGAGAAGCCTCTCTCATCTTTTTAACTGGGAGAACTTGCACAATTAGTGGCTGACTAAATACTTTTTGCCCCACTGTATTACTATTAGAGTGAGTGGAAGTATGTGTCCATTGGGTTAGGT
This sequence comes from Lithobates clamitans, assembly GCA_037952925.1. Classification (NCBI taxonomy): domain Eukaryota; kingdom Metazoa; phylum Chordata; class Amphibia; order Anura; family Ranidae; genus Lithobates; species Lithobates clamitans. The sequence goes on along the minus strand of JBBGZY010000668.1, from coordinate 1,281,391 downwards.
CAAAAGATGAGGTTAAGCCGAGAAGTTTAGGTGTAGTTGGGCTGTTAACATTGACAGGAATGTTGAAGTCACCAAGAATGATAGTGGATATTTGAAATAAATGGCTTAATATTGTATAAAAAGCCTTCAATAATGATGATTCTCGTGAGACGAATTTTGGAATTATATCTGCTTGAGTCAGCTTAAATCAAAACCGTGTGTTTTATTGTACACACATAAACTTGGAAAATACTTACAAAAATAGTACATTCATATTCAGAATTAGTGTTGTTTCATATATGCAAAAAATGTTCAAATATAGTTCATTTGTTTCAACGATCTGAAAAAGTTCTTAAAGTCATTAGAACATGTGCTTTCCCTTTGTCTTGGTGTTTTAAAGATGGCCGTTTAACTTCTTGTGTCCTGGAAGAAATTCTGTGTGCATAGGAGAGCTGTGTCTTGAATAGGTATATGTAGCTTGGAGCAAGAGATGTGTGTAAAAGAGTGAGCCAGAAGACTGGATTCCTTGTGTCTATATGAACTCAATCTTTCAAATAGGCGCCCAAACACAAATCCCTCCCATACACTCCCCTTTCTCCTCCTTCCTAAGAGTGGGGGCTAGAGTAGATATACAAGCCTCTTTAACATCTGTTTCACTTTAACCAACCCTCTAAACATGAAACAGGATATATGTGAGAGAGCCTATAAGACCACTTAAAACATAAACGCATAAATCAAACAAAGTATCGGTTACATAGGAAGATTTTCAACCCATACATATATTATTTACAAAATCCATCAAATTCTGACAGGGTCTTGACCTGCATTTTCAGTCAATGAATCGTCATCTGGATATCACTAGCTCAAAGTCCTATCATTCATACAAATATGGAAAATGCATATTCTTTTTAATAAAGCCAATTAAAATTTAGATATTAAGAATATAACAATATTTCAGAGGAGAGAAAGTAGGGTAGCCAGGCAGCAAAGTCATCAAGAAAGCGCAATACCATTCCAGGATGCCTATAAATTGCTGCAATCCTGAGAGAAATGGGAGAAAACAGACAAATACAGAGCATCTCAAAAGAAGAGAGGGAAGGACAGGAAGGACTTGGAAGCTGCTTTGTGGGGATAGAAGGAATCCAACTCCACTTCCTTTCTGTCTGTTGGGTCTGGGGGAGTGAGTCCATTGGAGACCACCATGGGAGAGGGCACCAGGAGAAGCTGAGTCAAAATTTTGAAGCCAGGTTTCTGTTATGGTGAGTATGTTAGAGATGAAAATTTCATGTACAGATGTTAGCTTGTTACAGATGGAGCGAGCGTTCCAAAGGGCGCATGAGATTGGTGGGCTGCTTTGAGGAAGCAGGGGGATAGAAAGTAAACTGAGTGGATTGCGGTGGTTGCCAGAGGAGGAGGGATATTGGATATGTGGCTTACAGTTGGAAAATGGTGGACCAGGATTAGGAGAAATGTCACCTGAGACTAGGAGAAGGAGGAGGGCGAGGAAGGCAAGATGGGAGTGGGATGTGCATGAACGCACGTGTCTAGTGGCCCTGGTGCTTATGTCAGCATGTGGGTGCAGCAAATGCAGGAGATGATGGGTGCAGTAGTAGGGAGAGGGTAGGAGCAGCTCCAGAAACCTAAAGACGCAGGAGGGTTGGCCCTTCCCAACCCATGGTTATATTACTTGGCCGCCCAGCTACAACATATTGCCCGAGCCATACCTAGTGGGTCTGATACAGGGGGAGGAGGTGAAGATCCTACAACTGCCCTTTTACAGCATATCACGGGCTCACACAGTGTGGTCAAGGGGCTCGAAGCTCTATCATTTGCCAAGTTGAACAAGCTCTTTCCCACATATGCATTGATCCAAAAAATTTGGAATAAAACTCGCCAACTACAGGATATCAATAGCTTTACAGGGCACAGCCCTATATGGAACAATCAGTTTTAGTTTTACAGGGAGTTGCTTCTTCTGACTTGTGCGGAGCGATGGAAACGGCATGGTGTTACCCACTTGGTTCACAATTTTTCTAATGGCAGTCTGCTCTCTTTTGCAGAGCTGCAGGAAAATTTGGGTTACCCCAATTAATGTATTTCCCTTATCTACAGCTAAGACATGCTGTCAAGGTACAGGCAGGAAATAAGCTTTGAATATAATCCCCCGCCCCAATCTTTCACTACATGACAGAGGTGTCCTACTTTAAGGATTTCATGTCTAGATCATACGCTATGCTACTATCCATATTTTTAACAGGCTTTCCCACTAAAGTGACATCCCCATGGGAAAGGGACAGGGTGCATTTGAAGAGAACCAATGGGCGGAGGCCCTACAGGCAATACAAGGGTGCATAATTAATGCGGCACAACTAATGTCACAAATATATATTGTGTTAAGGGTTCACCTCATACCTGCTAGGCTGCCTAAAGTATGTATCCTTGGTATTCTGGACGATCTCCCAATTGAAGACAACCCAAAAAGGCAATTGGTAGAGCTGTTTTCCAAGCCCGTAAACTTATTCTCCAACATTGGTAGGCAACTGACCCTCCTAAGTTACGGGAATGGATAGCTCAGATGGGAGCCACATCACGATTAGAAACGTATATATTTCAACACAGGGGCCGACCAGGAAAATTTGACCTCTTATGGGCTCCTTGGTTGAATACCCCAGGACTATCCCCACTAGAATTGGTAATGGACAGATTGCTTCTTTAAGATATGTGACGGTGGGTCAGGGATGAAATGTATCATTGTATGAAGACAGATAATTGTATAGGAATAACTAGGTGAAAAAATGTTGAGACCTAGTTGGCCATATACCTACGGTGTGCCAGATTGTGGTATGTAAGAGAAACTAATTCATTTATTCTCCAATGTTACACTGGAATGACAATTTTCTTTAAACATGGGTGTTACCTTTTATATCAATAAAAATCCTTTTTTGAGAAAAAAAAAGGGGGAACACCAGAAATCGACTTGTTTGCAACCCAGGTAAACAGGAAAGTAGACAAGTTTTTTTCCCTGCAGAGGGATGGGCATGGATGCCCTATCTCAATCTTGGGGGAAAACTCTGGTCTATGCATTTCCTCCGTAATTCAAAAGATTCCATTTTCAGCAGCAAACGTTATCCTCATTGCCCCCTACTGGCCCAGGAGAGCATGGTTCACCAGGCTGCTCAAACTGAGTGTAGCGGACCCCTGGAAGCTCCCTCGCTCCCCAGATCTCATCCATCAAGGAGTGTTAAAGATGAAAGAAAAAAGTGCAGCGCTAAAATGCAATAAGATTAAATGTGAATTGAACTAGCACTAAAAAGACATGTGAGTGACAAGGTTTGGATGAATGTGTACCAATATTAAAGTGCATAAGTACCCAACATATCACAGATGCAAAATCAATTGCTGGTGACACTAAAAATAAACATAGGCAAAAATCAATGAGCCATGAGACTCTACTAAAGATGGAAAGTCCTCCAACATCAGCAAATAAAGTTCATAAGAAAAACTGCAAAAGTGAATAATTGGATGTAGAAATCTGAGAAAAAGTCTGTTCAATGAAGACAGTGATGGATCATCAGGGATAGCGCGTCTGCTGCCCAGGGGTAGGGGTAGGTACTCTTACCAGAGGAAGTGGACTCACATGAAGTGAGCCAGACAAGCTTGGGAATAGACAGGAACTCTGGCAAACTGTCACTGGAGATCCAAATGCAATGTGCCAACGTCTCGTCCAGCTACCACTTCTTCAGTCCGGGGATCAAGGACTGTTAACGCATCCGGCTGTTGACCAGTTTTCATGTAGCAGTCCTTTCTAATTTTTTGATGTGTCTGGCAGAACACACTGATTAAAAGATGTTTTTACGGCCATAGGTTGCAAGGCCAAGCCAAAAGTTTTCCGATTTCCTTCCTGGGATATCTCAATTGTTCTACAAAAGCTTCTGTAAAGAACCTTTTGAACCTTTGGAAGAGTCTTCTACCCGACTACTAAAGCCGCGTACACACGAGCGTGTACAGAAAAAACAAAATAACTTTGCGCTTACTCAATTGTGCAAGCAGCTAACACGGCAAATAGAAATTTTGCTGTAAACGACAAATATAAAAAAGTGTAGCGCTAAAAATTATACATGAAGTGATGAAAAAAAATTTCTAATATTTTTAAATGTCCATCATATACACTAGTGAATCATAGTCCATCATTGTGTGAAACCATTGTGGTCACCATGTGCGTAAGCAACTAGATAGTGAGAATACCATCACCAAAATAAATGGAGGCGTACCAGAAAGTTTGAACCCAAAATAGCATATGCTATGTGGGTCAAACCAGCCTATATTGCCCACCGGCAATGGTAGGGAAGTTGATGTGCTGGGCAGATGGACGTTCCCTACGCTAGGGCTGCTACAAACGGTTCTGACCACCATTAGTAAATTTTTTAGCTACTTCCTTACTCTTCAGTAATGACCCACTATTCCCTCTATGTGATTCAAACTTAGCCCATTCTTTATGCTTATACTTTTAGGCTCTTTGTGGTAGGCTGCAGATGTGTCCCCAGGTCTAGTTACCCAACAGCTGTTTGTGGGTGTTCTAGCCCTGTATGCTGCCCATTTCCTGACTGCTATCCTGCTGCATTACAAGAACCATCCATTTGCATATACAGCAATCTGGCTCTTCACCATCCTTTGGATGTAACTCTTTGCTACCCGTGAATTGATACTATTAAAGGTACACAACTATATCTCTATCCTGGATGTTTTTCACCCCCATGCATAGTGTCATTGCTAGCCAACCCTATGTATTGAAGCTAACATTATTCTCTATAATACCCCTGTATTTGATTTCTCTCTCTTCCAGAGAATTTCATCTACTCTTGAATGAATTTTTTATCCCTCTCTGCATGCCTTTTCAGTGAGGTGTGGACTGAAGAGCAAAACATCTGCCATGCACAAATCTATTTTTTTATATATATTTTTCTCTACAGGTAAGATCGAAAAGAAATTTGTGACGTGGTGTGTGATGTGGTGTTTTGTTTTTTTGTTTTTTTTTCCCAAAGTTACAATATCAAATTATATATTTTTATATATTGTATGTTCTTGTTGTATGATATATGTCTTTTTCATTTGTATTTTTTATTTATATTTTTCCCTTATGATTAAACTAATATACATTATGACTATAAATTCATTAGCAGACATTTAACTCTTATTGTATATATTTTTCTACCTTTATAGTTGACCAAAATATCACAATATATCTCCTGAAGAAGCTTAGGAAAGCGAAACATGTTGAGAGAGTGGTATTAATCTCTGTATCTATGAATTATCTTACTTGCTTTGTAAATCTACTTCAATGTTGTCTTTGGCCAATGTCTGTTTTTAAAGATTGCTAAATAAAAGATCTGTTTTACTTTATGTTCTCTACCTTATTGATCTTGCACCGTTAAAAGTCTCTGAGACCCATGTATGGCCTCAATGTCCCTTTTTTCTTAAACGTACTTTTTTGGGATGTGGTGCTTTTGACCTTTCCTCTTTTCCAAAAAATTTTTTCTAACCGGTGTTTAGAGATGGACGAGAGATCCACTTAGAGATGTTATTCACAGCCGGGCATGTGCACAATGCAGCACAGATGATTACGGGGGTAAAATAAACAATGTCCTAGAGTCTCAGAGATCCACAATAAGACTAAGCGTCATTGATTCAATGGGGGTGATTCCCAAATGATGGGGTATAGTGCTAGCTCACCCTTCAGAAGTCTTGTGCCGGTTGACTCTCACTCCTCCAAGCTCCCGTCTGGTCGCGGTCTCCTTATTCAGACGAAATACACACTGGGAGACCCTGCACTCACGTCTGTGTTAATTTGATCCGACTCACAGCGTACAGTGAGCAGCAGGGTTCACATCCTCAGACCAAGCAGTGTCCAGGGGCTGTATGGAGCGTAGTGTGGAGAGCCACACCCGGAATCAGTGGATAGAGAAAGTCACTCTAGGCTGCGCGGCTGCTGACAATCGCACAATGTGGAAACATATGGAGATGGTTCAAGGTGTAGGTGGACATCCAGGGGTCCCTGTCACCGGTAGCACGGTGGCAAGATGCTTACGCGTTTCACCTGATCCCAGGCTTCCTCAGAGCTTGTCAATCGAAAATGCAATATAATTACACTACAACACATTACATCACTTCTGATTTTTTAATTCTGTCATACGAGAATTTTCTTAACGTTAGTAAACTCTTAATTTTTGAAATGCAATTAGCATGCAAAAAAAATGGACGATCATTCGTTCAATAATCTCATCGCGTGTACCAGGCATTCCTTTCAGCCAGATGAATCAGTGAGCTCCAGGCGCTCTCAATTGCAGAGCCTTATTGTATCGTCTTTCCCGACAAAATACACTTAAGCTTGGATCCCGCTTTGCTGCCTAAAGTGGCCTCGTTCAGAAACAATTATCATTCCGTCTTTTTGTAATGAGCCCAGACATGATAAAGAAGTAGAGTTCAATAAAGTTGATGTCAGGAGGTGCCTAATTGCCTACATAGAACATACTAAGGATTTGCGATCCTCCTCTAGTCTTTTCGTGCAGTTTTCCGTGGCTAACAAAAGGAAGAATGCTTAAAAAAACACAATTACTCGATGGATGAAGCTGGCGATCTCTGAAGCTTAGCATCTGCTATATCACCTCCTTCTAATTTAAAAGCACACTCCACAAGGTTGATGGCGACCCCATAGGGAGAACGGGCAAGAGCTTTCCCTATCCAGATCTGTAAGGCAGCCACCTGGTCCAGCTACCAAACCTTCATTAAGCATTACCGGTTGGATCTGCAGTCTAGCATGGATCAGGTGGTTCCTTTTTGGTCCTCTCTCATAGCCATTCTGGAAGATGACTTGGGAAAACAGAGTTATTACCTGTTAACTCGCTTTCCAGGAATCTTCCAAGACAGTGCCAATTCTCACCCTGAAATGTATGTATTAAGTGTACATATTATGGGTATAACTGTTACATTTGTAGATATTGCCTACGGTGATCTGTTATACCTTAGGGTATACTGTGGTGCATGCCTTAAATAATGTGGATCATGCGTTTTCTGTGCTAGGTGGGAGGAGCCTCCCTCCCGTAGCTATCCTGGAAGATTCCTGGAAAGCTAATTAACAGGTAATAACTTTTGAGGCTTGCCCTCTATCACAACCTGTCTGATTTGAATTTTTGCTAGCTTGGCTTCCTTTTTACATATTATATTTTTTGTAATTTCCAAATGATGAAAGTGTTCCTTTTTTTTAAAGGGCAACAATTATAAAATGCTCAAAGAAAAATAAGTACATATAAATGGGTGGACAACCATAAATTTAGATGATGTGTCATGAATCTGCAGTAATGTTTCATGTCTTGTCAGTCAGCTTACCTCTCTGGTCTGTGTATCAGCTTAGGGGCCTTGCTCTCACACCTGTGTGTTTGAGTAATCTTCTCTCAGCGTGGCTCCACCCCAGCCTCTAAAAGAAAACACTATTTAACCCTGTGCACTGCAAGCCAGCCTTGCCTGAGCAACAGTTGTGTTTAGGCTTCTGTGTGGCGTCCTGCTGTATGTTTATCTCTGACTTCCGAGTATTGACCTTGGCATGTTCTTCTTACTATCCCTGTCTGCTATTTGTCCCAAACTTGGCTTGTTCACCTGACTATCCTGTGTTTAACCCTGTACTGCTGCTTCTGCTCTGTCCACCAGAGCCAGTCCGTGAGCATAAGCTGAGGGACCCCGGGGCCACAACCTGGAGTCAGCTGCAGCAAAATCCATCCTCACCACGAGAGGCTCTAGTGAAAACCTGCTGGCTCCTAGATTCTGCGCCCTGGGGAACCTTGCGTCTAGCTCCCTGTCTGGTCTGTGGCGATGTTCAGGTGGAGCTGCTTTCCTGAACCACCCAGAGCTGCAGATGCAGCAGTCAACCGAAGGGTCCAAAACCTTAGCGGTGTGCTCCTAATCCCAGCAGTGTGCATCTGTCACCTGGCCTCAGGTGATCTGACATGATGATACTGTGCTGATATCGCAGAGATAATAAAACCTAGGTTAGGAAACATTGTATCCAGCACTTTTTAAATATACACTAAAAGTGTTTTTAGAAAAATATAAATGTGTTTATACATTTAAGTGTAGTATGTATTTAAGTGTAGTGTTTTTTTCAGTAATAAAATAGATTATTCCATAGCACTTGAATAGTGTTAAGGCTGTTGCTGATTGAAACCAATTATGAGTCAATTTATGAACAATGCATTAATATCATAAACTACAGTTTGTAAACTTATAACACATTATTGATCTATGTGTTTTCCAGAATAACCTGCTTCCTCAGGACCAGGATCACTCAGGAACACTCTTATGTTGGAAAAAATGACAGTGTTGTTTCATAATCTAACTACATGCAAAAACATACCTGTAATATATGAAAACAGGTCACATAAGTAGCACCGAAAAGCCTTAATAGAATAGAACTTTAAACACTTCTTTACTGACGTACCTATATAAATGTCATATTTGCAAGTAGTTACTACCAGGGTCATGGTTGCAGATGTAGCCATGATCCTCGTATTGTTGTTTTCAGCCAGTGTCTGGCTCTCTTAATGACTTTTACATTACTACAAAGGTCCCTCCTGATCAGGAGCCAAAAGGCTGACCCCCTAATTGAGACTCATGACCCTTTACAAAGGTCCAAAGACCAAGACATATTAAAGAGGAAGACTCTAACTACCAAGTATAATTATATGCTTAGACTTCCAAAGGAATACAAGCATTATCAACGCTACACAAACTGTATGAAAGGTCCTTATAAAAAATCTTTAAACACATGCACCCTGTGAGTCATAAATTAGATCAAAAGCAGACTGAATAAGGTTGCTGATGATCCAGGTCTAATCCTTGAATCCCATCACCACACCTCGTGGAACACCCCTCCCTGTGGATATTGAACTCACCAGATCTTAAAGGGGAACTGCAGTCTGCTCACATAATTTGTAATAAAAACATCTTTGCCATTCTGAAGCTTCCCTCCAACCACTTTGCATATTATTTTATGTATACTGTGATTCTGTACTTGCCAAATTTGCTGCAGAAATCTCCCTCCACTGAGTCTGGCTGCATCCATTTTAACTGTGGGCAGCTGAAGCTGCTACCTGTTCACTTCCTGGATTTACACAAACATACAGAGGCACACTTCCAGCTCTGCAGCCCTGATTGGCCCTCTTATGACTCATCCCCCCTCCCTTCATGGCAAACTCACAAGAGTGAGAGAGAGAGAGAGCTGTGCATGATGTCATAAGCCTAGGCTTTTTACCAGGAAGAAACAGGAAGTGAACTGTATAAGGTATTTACTGGCAGAAAAAAATGTTTCACTATCCACAGTTAAAACAACAAGGGTAGAAAATTTAATAGATGGAGGGTTGAAAAAAAGGACTAAAGTTCCGCTTTAACCAGTTCCCGACCAGCTCATGCAGATATACTGCGACACAATGGCTCTCCTGGGTGAAATCCCATATGGGTACGTCCTTCCCTTTTTTGGCCACCAGAGGGCACGCGCCCACCAACCGCATGACGGGGGACCCAGTACACATGGCCTGCGGGCACGATCACCGCCAGCCATGCGCGATCGCTTGCACAAGCGCCAGCACGGGGATTTGTGTGTGTAAGCACACAGATCCCTGTTCTGTCAGGGGAGAGGAGAAATGTCATTTGTTCCTAGCATGTAGGAACAGCGAAATGACTCCTCTCCTACTCAGTCTTATCCTCATACAGTTAGAAAACACTGAGGGAACACACATTTAACCCCTGGATCACCCCCTAGTGTTAATCCCCTCACTACCAGTGACATTTACACAGTAATCAGTGCATTTTTATAGCACTGATCATTGTATAAATGTCACTGGTCACAAAAACATGTCAAAAGTGTCCGATCTGTCCGTCGCAATGTCGTAGTAAAAATCACAGATCGCCGCCATTACTAGTAAAAAAAATAATAAAAATGCAATAAAAATGGCATAAATCTTTCCCATAGTTTGTAGACACTATAACTTTTACGAAAATCAATCAATATACGCTTATTGCAGAGTTTTTTTTACCAAAAATATGTAGAATAATATATATTGGCCTAAACTGATGAAGAAATTTGTTTTTAAAAAAAAATTGGGGATATTTATTATAGCAAAAAGTAAAAAAATATAGTTTTTTTTTTCAAAATTGTCAGGCTTTTTTTGTTTAAATGCAAAAAATAAAAACCGCAGAGGTGATCAAATACCACCAGAAGAAAGCTCTATTTGTGGAAAAAAAGGGACGCAAATGTTATTTGGCTACAGCATTGCATGACCGCGCAATTGTCAGGTAAAGCGTCACAGTGCCAAATTGTAAAAAGTGCTCTGGTCAGAAAGGGGGGTAAGATCTTCCGGGGCTGAAGTGGTTAAGTTAAACTGCGCCTCAAATGCAATGCCAATTGTTCCAAAGGATCCTCCCTCGTCACCAGATCAAGGGATGGACTACACCTTAAGCTCAAAACAACTTCTTCAAACAGAGTTCGCTATAAGTGAGGATCCACCTCTCATCAGCAATAGCACCCATGTGTACAAAACTAGACATGTGCAATTCGTTTAGTTCCGAATTAGGTTTTTAACAATTTTTTTTTCAATTTCCGAATTTCGAATTTACGAATTTCCGAAAATTTCGGAAATTCAGAAATTCTAAAATTCCGAAATTCAGAATTTCGGAAATTTGAAAATTCTAAAATTTGGAAATTTAAAAATCCGAAAATAAGAATGAAAATCTGAAAATTCAAAAGAATTAAATTTCGAAAACCCGAAAATCTGAAATATGAACTAACTAATAATAACTATTAAATTATAGATATTGGAATTTCCTTTCAAATTTGGCTGTAAGTGAACGTAACGAGTACAAATTTATGCGAAGTTACGAATTATCTGAAATAACGAATGCCGTATCTAAAAGAATGGAACATAACAATCTAATAATAATAAATAATAATAATAATAAAGCCTTTTTATTATTATTATTTATTATACATTTGTTCCATTCCATTTGTTTAGATGCAGCATTCATTATTTCGGATAATTCATAACTTCAGATACATTTGTATTCGTTACGTTCACAAACAGCTAAATTTGAACGGTAATTTCAATACCTATAATTTAATAGTTATTATTAGTTATTATTTAGAATTTTACTTTCTTTTTTTCAGATTTTTGAATTTTCGGATTTTCGAATTTTTGAATTTCCGAATTCCAAAAATTCGGAAATTCAGAATTCGAAAATTCTAAATTAGAAAATTCTAAATTAGAAAATTTGGAAATTAGAATATTCGGAAATTCGTAAGTTTGAAAATTTGGAAATTCGGAAATTTGAAAATTTGGAAATCCAAAAAATGCGTACATTGGAAAATTCGAAAATCTGAATTTCCGAATTCCGAATTTCAAATTCCGAATTTACGAATAAAAGCAAAAAAACGAATGAAACAAAAATTAACAAATTTTTTGTCAGTGCACAGGTCTAGAAAAAAACTATCTCATAGCGTAATTCTATTACAACAATTTATTAATCCAACCCCCCCCCCCCCCCCAAACAATTGCACTTACAAAGTATAAAATAGTTAAAAGCATGTAAACAATCAATCTCTCATTAAACTGTGTGTGTCACTCTTACCACTTCTCCAAGATGTAAGCCGCGGTGATACCCGGGTTGAGCTCCACACTCGTTGACTGACGGAGTGGCCGTGTGGACAACGCCCTAAGGCGTATCGTCAGCGACTCACTCTATTTATGAGCTGTCACCAGAGAACTTAACTCTGTGTGTGTGTCTGATCGGGATTAAACGTGTCCGCATTCCGTTGATATTAAGATTAAGGGGTCAACTGCATGTGGTAAACTGTGAACAACCAATATAGCTCAATGGGTAATACTGTGTTAAATGTTAACGTATACATTAAGTTATAAAGCGGATGTAAACCCTCCATATACCCAGTGAAGTAAACAGCCTCAACAGTATCAACACACAAAATAAGAGGTATTTTGTACTGTTTGTAGGTCTTATAGCAGCACCATCTTGAATTTAAACGCATTGTAGGGTGAGCCCCCCAAATATGTTTTTGTATATTGTAATAGACCATGACCAGGTTTTTTGGGCTGGAGCACCCCTCCCCCTCCTCATTACCTCTTATTTAGTGGCCACCAGTGCATAGGATGTATCCTCTTCAGTTCTCCCACATAGAGGAGTTCAGCTCCCATGGTTGAGACAAAGGATCTTCCATTCTATTACTGGAGTAGGACCCACTAATTCGGCGTACTTTGTCGCAGTAAGTGGGCTTAGCACTATATGACCATATAGTGTAACCAAACCCCCGTATTTTTTTAATATGTTCAGGTGTTTTTAACTAGCCTTGCAGGAATGTCATTCTTGAATGTGTGCGCTGTAAAATATTTTGTACTGTTTGTAGGTCTTATAGCAGCACCATCTTGAATTTAAACGCATTGTAGGGTGTGCCCCCCAAATATGTTTTTGTATATTGCAATAGACCTTGACCAGGTTTTTTCGGCTCCTCATTACCTCCTATTTAGTGGCCACCACTGCATAGGATGCATCCCCTTCAGTTCTCCCACATAGAGGTGTTCAGCTCCCATGGTATATATTTAAATAACAGTAAATTTCAGTCAAAAGTAGTAAAAGTCGAGCAATCATCAAGGGGGACATCTGGGACTCTGGGAATGCGGGGGGGGGACGCTGGTGACCAGAGACCACCTTCCGCAGAAAGAATACACTAAGGTAAGGGGGGGCATAGGTTAATGATATAGGGGGAAACCTTTATATCAGTGCCCCCTTACATTATTGTATTTACTCCCCCTTACATTAGTCACCCCCCCAGACTGGTGTGGCAGCGCTGTCACTGATCTTCTCTCAGGTGCACCTTGCAGGGATCAGTCAGTCGGCTCCAGCTTGGTGGCTCTGATTTTACTATAGTCTCCTCTCCACAATCCACACACGTCTGATTTCGGTGCTCCCATTCTTAACTCCTCTCCAGACTCCCTCAGAGACTGCAGACATGATATAAGACAAGAGATCGTCAGAGGTTGCGAACCTGATACAAGAGATGGTTAGAGGCTGTGGGCATAGTACAGGAGATGGTTAGAGGCTGTGGGCATAGTACAGGAGATGTCAAGATGTCAGAGGCTGTGGGCATGGTACAGGAGATGGTCAGAGACTTAGGACATGATACTAAAAATGTTAAGAGAATGTAGACCTGATACAGGAGATGGTCAGAGACTGCAGACATGGTACAAGAGATGGTCAGAGACTGCGGACATGATACAAGACATGGTCAGAGACTGTGGACATGATACAAGAGATCAATGCAGCCTCACCAGTGCCCCTCAATGCAGTCTCACTGTGCCCATCAATGCAGCCTCACTGTGCCCATCATTGCAGCCTCACTGTGCCCATCATTGAAGCCTCACTCTGCCCATCATTGCAGCCTCACTGTGCCCATCATTGCCTTCTCACCGTGTCCATCATTGCCACCTTACTGTGCCCATCATTGCCGCCTCACTGTGCCCATCATTGCCGCCTCACCATGCCCATCATTGCTGCCTCACCGTGCCCATCATTGCAGCCTCACATGCCCATCATTACAGCCTCACCATGCCCATCATTGCAGCCTCACTGTAGCCTCACCAAGCCCATCATTGCAGCCTTACTGTGCCCATCATTGACGCCTTACCGTGCCCTCTTTGCAGCCTCCCTCACCATCATTGCCGCCTTAACGTGCCTTATTGCAGCCTCCCTCACCATCATTGCAGCCTTACTGTGCCCTCATTGCAGCCTCACCAGTCAGTGCGTGCATTACGCACAGTGGGCATCTCCCGCTGTGTCACGGAGCTGAGTGTGAAAAGTTCGGCCGTGCTGTGATAAAAGTCCCACTCTCAGAACACTGTGTCTATCACACGAGCTGGTCTAGGAGGAGGGCGGTACTTTTATCACAGCGTGGCCGAACTTTTCACACTCAGCTCAGTGACACAGTGGTCTCCCGCTGTGTGACAAGTAGGCAGGAGGAGGGGGAGGAGGAGGGAGGGGAGCACTGACAATGATTCGAGAGGAATTGTAAATGTACTGGTGGTGCCTAGTGTTGGGTGAACAGTTCGTGCCGAACAATGGAATTTGCAGGCAGCTCACCGGGATGTTTGCCTGCCGAGCAACCCACAATGCACTATGCGCTTCACAGTCAGGTGCAAGGGTTTCCAATTAGCACTGTCAAGTGATGGTGCCTTTCTCCAATCATGGCTCAGTGCGCATAGTCCCACCCCACACTATAAAAGGTAACTTCCCATAGAAAGCTTTTGTATTTTGTTGGAGTGGAGATAGATAGAGCAGGGCTCAGTTTACCGACGAGAGGCTCACTCTATTTATGTGAGTTAGTGTGTTCACTTATGATGTATATAAATCTACCAACATATTACAACATATATGTTGTAATGTGTTGGTAGATTTATGTGGGATTTTATATTAATATATATATATATATATATATATATATATATATATATATATATATATACACACACATACAGTGCAAGATTGACCAGGCCAGGAAGTGGTGAGTGAAACAGGCAGCGTTGGTATCTGTTAATCTAATTACACATATCAAAGGGGACTTGTTGATGTTAATATACAAAAATGCAAATTAGGGCAGTTTATGACTGCATCTGTTCACGGCTAGGAGTCATTGTCTGATCAAAGGCCTAAATGGAAAAGGACAATCAATTGCTCAGCCATTCAGTGTCTAGTGAATATACCATGGCGTTCAGTCTATAGTTTAGTCTTTATCTGTGTGTGACTATGAAGGCGCAGATCTAGGAAAAATTGGGACTCTAAGTTATATTTACTCTGTTGGATTTTTGTCATCTGTGGACTTTGGACTTTGTTCTGTGTTGGAAGTCAATAAAGTGCATCTTTCTGGAAGAATTGGGTTGCTGCGGAAGAGTACTTACATCATCATTATAATAACTACTAATTAATTATCATACCCACTAACCTATATCACTACATTGGTGCTGTTCAAATGACCAGAAGAGCATTTTCGGACTTAGTAACAGAAGTCGGTGGTGACAACAATGCTGTGAGGTGGACAGAAGTCTGATGAAGAACCAGGATCTGTGCTGTGACTCTAATATCTGGTTGTGACATAAGTGAGTCTGATCTACAAAATTAAACAAATTGGGAACCCCAGAATTATTCTCTGGAGACTGGAAACAAAAAAAGGGACTGTGTCGTGTACCAGAAGACCTGAACTGGAAGCTGAAGGAGTAACTAATGCGGTGAGTAAAATATATTTTTTTTTAAATTATTAGTAATATAGTCAAAATGCTTGCTCAGTGTGAAGCTAGTATCAGTTCTGATAAAGTTAACAGATGGGTATTAAAATGTATTAAGCACCATGTCGGTCCTTATGAAATTCCAGAAAAATGTAAGCAGACGTGGACTATGATGAAGGAATTTTTAGATAAAAATGTTTTTGATAGCAAAATTTCAGAAAGTAAAAGAAAAGGTTGTATTATACAGGGCTTATTATCTTGCTATTTAACAATGGAAAGTTATTTGAAGGGTAAGGTTGAGGAAATTACCCAGTTACAGAATGCAGTTGATAATAGCAACAATGTTTGTGAGAGGTTACAAAACCAGACACTGAGACAGTAAATTTAAAATTGCATGCAGTTACCATTGGGGGAGCTTTGCTTGAGAAATCTAAATGTTGTGATGAATTATCAGAGGAAAATGAGAGATTAAAATTAAGAATTATGGAATAGGAGAAGAGATCTCAGGAATGCAGATATGCATCCAATCTTGGATTCAGCAATCTGCAGCAAAATACAAACACAAACTTTCTATCAACTGAAACAGAACCTGGCAGCACAGTGGTGTAGTGGTTAGCACTCTCGCCTAGCAGTAAAAAGGGTCGCAGGTTTGAAACCCAACCACGACACTACCTGCCTGGAGTTTGCATGTTCTTCCTGTGCCTGCGTGGGTTTCCTCCGGGTACTCCGGTTTCCTCCCACACTCCTCCCAAGACATGCCGGTAGGTTAATTGGCTTCTGTTCAAAATTGGCCCTAGTATATGAATGTGAGTTGGGGACCTTGAATTGTGGGCTCCTTGAGGGTAGGGACCGATGTGGGTGTAAGATGTATGTGTGGAGTGCTGCATGACTTGGCGGGGCTATATGGGTACCTTAAAATAAAAAAAATAGGGATGATTGTAGACACGCACCCACACTCACTCAGGTTGAACTGGATGGACTGGTGTCTTTATTCAACCTTACTAACTATGTAACTATATGTATGTATCTATTCATGGGATTATCCAACAAATGCAAAGTGAATCTCCCTATGAATTGTCACACAGGATAGCAACTATTATGGAATTATTGGTCGGTAATAATCTTGCATTTGAGCGTGGGGGGTTGATACATATCCTCATGATTTAAAAGACATATTGTTGAGAGCAGACCATTTATGGAGAAAGTCAAATAAGCAGGCTGTCAAAATTGATTTAGCCAAATTGTTTAGCACAAGTACTGAACCTAAAGATCAAAGGATAATATCTTATGATAACACCCAGAGAGGAGACACCGGGTCAAATATAAGTGATATTAATATGAAAAACAGAGCTGACCAAAATAATAATAAGAAAAGGTCCAAGACCTGGATACCGTTTTCTCAGTTAAAACAGAAATATGACCACCTGAAGATTGAGTATGACAAGATGAGAGGGGAACGTGATACATTATTAGAGCAGTTGAAGGGGGTACAGGATGTACATTCTCCAGATCTGTTTTTGAATGCAAATGACACTTCTCTAGCAGTGGGGGTGAATTAGCTTCAAACTGTAAACGTGTAAATAGTGCTTTGTTTTAACTTCAAACAACGTTTAAGGACCTCGCTGAGTTTTTGTTGGAGAGTTTTTTGTCTTTCAGATATTTGTCCGGAGATGCTCGCTTGCATGTGAATAGCAGAAGCACTAGAAGTATTTGACATTGCTGGCTAGTGAGAAACGCTGAATAGACAATATGGGGGTCATTTACTATAGAGCTGTGGCGCTAATTAGAGCTAATTTCCGCGAATTAGCGCTAATATGGTATTCACTATAGCGCTGGTGAGAAAATACTCCCAAAATCGAATTTACTATAGTTCCCTGAAACCAAATAGCGCCCAAACCCTTACTCTGCTAAAACCTGGAGTAGTGCACATGGAAATAATGTTTAGAGCATGATATAATTGTCTAAATGGTACTGAAATATGCGGTATATTATTTAAAGATAATCTGCTTTTAAACTGTGTGAAAAAGTGATTTCTACACCGAAATATCTTTAAAAGTCTGAGTGAAAAATTCCCCATTTTGGACAACTAGGTGCCAACACAACTGAGCATGCTCAGACCTGAAAATAACTCTCATTTTAACTCAAGTGTCTTTTTTAGCCGGCGCTATAGTAAATACCAAAATTAGAGGTAATTAGAGAGCATTTTTTTAAGTGAAAATCTGCTCTTTTTTAGACCAAATCAAGTATTAGCCATTGATTCTAATGGAAGGTAGGGTAGGGTAGGGACCGATGTGGGTGTACGATGTATGTGCAGAGTGCTGCATGAATTGGCAGCGCTATATGGGTACCTTAAATAAAAATAGGGATGATTGTAGACACGCACCCACACTCACTCAGGTTGAACTGGATGGACTGGTGTCTTTATTCAACCTTACTAACTATGTAATTCTAACTTTCACAAAAAAAAACCCTTTAACCACTTCAGCCCCGGAAGGATTTACCCCCTTCCTGACCAGAGCACTTTTTACAATTTGGCACTGCGTTGCTTTAACTGCTAATTGCGCGGTCATGCAATGCTGTACCCAAACGAAATTTGCGTCCTTTTCTTCCCACAAATAGAGCTTTCTTTTGATGGTATTTGATCACCTCTGCCATTTTTATTTTTTGCGCTATAAATGGAAAAAGACCGAAAATTTTGAAAAAAAATGATATTTTCTACTTTTTGTTATAAAAAAAATCCAATAAACTCAATTTTAGTCATACATTTAGGCCAAAATGTATTCGGCCACATGTCTTTGGTAAAAAAAATGTCACTAAGCATATATTTATTGGTTTGTGCAAAAGTTATAGCGTCTACAAACTAGGGTACATTTTCTGGAATTATACACAGCTTTTAGTTTATGACTGCCTATGTCATTTCTTGAGGTGCTAAAATGGCAGGGCAGTACAAACCCCCCCCAAATGACCCCATTTTGGAAAGTAGACACCCCAAGGAAATTGCTGAGAGGCATGTTGAACCCATTGAATATTTTTTTTTTTGTCCCAGGTGATTGAATAATGACAAAAAAAAAAAAAAAATTTACAAAAAGTTGTCACTAAATGATATATTGCTCACACAGGCCATGGGCATTTTTGGGAGCCTAGCCGCATACGGGGCCCCGAAAACCAAGCACCGCCTTCAGGATTTCTAAGGGCATAAATTTTTGATTTCACTCCTCACTACCTATCACAGTTTGAAGGCCATAAAATGCCAAGATGGCACAAACCCCCCCCCCAAATGACCCCATTTTGGAAAGTAGACACCCCAAGCTATTTGCTGAGAGGCATGGTGAGTATTTTGCAGCTCTCATTTGTTTTTGAAAATAAGGAAAGACAAGAAAAACGTATTTTTTTTTCTTTTTTCAATTTTCAAAAGTTTGTGACAAAAAGTGAGGTCTGCAAAATACTCACTATACCTCTCAGCAAATAGCTTTGGGTGTATATTTTCCAAAATGGGGTCATTTGGGGGGGGGGGGGGTTGTGCCATTTGGGCATTCCATGGCCTCCGAAACTGTGATAGGCAGTGAAGAGTGAAATCAAAAATTTACGCCCTTAGAAAGCCTGAAGGCGGTGCTTGGTTTTCGGGGTCCCGTACGCGGCTAGGCTCCCAAAAAGTCTCACACATGTGGTATCCCCGTACTCAGGAGAAGCAACAGAATGTATTTTGGGGTGTAATTTCACATATTCCCATGGCATGTTTGAGCAATATATCATTTAGTGACAACTTTGTGCAAAAAAAAAAAAAATTGTCTTTTTCCTGCAACTTGTGTCACAATAGAAAATATTCCATGGACTCGACATGCCTCTCAGCAAATAGCTTGGGGTGTCTACTTTCCAAAATGGGGTCATTTGGGGGGGTTTTGAACTGTCCTGGCATTTTATGCACAACATTTAGAAGCTTATGTCACACATCACCCACTCTTCTAACCACTTGAAGACAAAGCCCTTTCTGACACTTTTTGTTTACATGAAAAAATTATTTTTTTTTGCAAAAAAATTACTTTGAACCCCCAAACATTATATATTTTTTTAAAGCAAATGCCCTACAGATTAAAATGGTGGGTGTTTAATTTTTTTTTTTCACACAGTATTTGCGCAGCATTTTTTGGGGAAAAAACACACTTTTTTAAATTTTAATACACTAAAAAACACACTATTTTGTCAAAATGTTTGATGCAATAAAAAAGATGATCTTAGGCCGAGTACATGGATACCAAACATGACATGCTTTAAAATTGCGCACAAACGTGCAGTGGCGACAAACTAAATACATTTTTAAAAGCCTTTAAAAGCCTTTACAGGTTACCACTTTAGATTTACAGAGGAGGTCTACTGCTAAAATTACTGCCCTCGATCTGACCTTCGCGGTGATACCTCACATGCATGGTGCAATTGCTGTTTACATTTGACGCCAGACCGACGCTTGCGTTCGCCTTTGTGCGAGAGCAGGGGGGGGCAGGGGTGCTTTTTTTTTTTTTTTTTTTTTTTTTTTGCTTTTTTATCTTATTTTTAAACTGTTCCTTTCATTTTTATTTTTTTTTTATCATTTTTATTGTTATCTCAGGGAATGTAAATATCCCCTATGATAGCAATAGGTAGTGACAGGTACTCTTTTTTGAAAAAATTGAGGTCTATTAGACCCTAGATCTCTCCTCTGCCCTCAAAGCATCTGACCACACCAAGATCTGTGTGATAAAATGCTTTCCCAATTTCCCAATGGTGCTGTTTACATCCGGTGAAATCTAAGTCATGAAATGCTCGTAGCTTCCGGTTTCTTAGGCCATAGAGATGTTTGGAGCCATTCTGGTCTCTGATCAGCTCTATGGTCAGCTGGCTGAATCACCGGCTGCATTCTCAGGTTCCCTGTTGGGACAGGAGAGCCAGAGAAAAACATGGAAGACAGTGGGGGGGGGCATTCCCTCCCACTGCTTGTAAAAGCAGTCTAGAGGCTAATTAGCCGCTAGGATTGCTTTTACATGAAAGCCGACCACTGGCTGAAAAGAATGATACCAAGATGATACCTAAACCTGCAGGCATCATTCTGGTATAACCACTCAAAGTCCAGCAACATACCAGTACGTTGCTGGTCCTTGTTGGGCATACATTGTAAACTTTTTTTTCATGCAGCCTGTGGGCTGAACGAAAAAAAAATATTGATCGGTGGGTATGCCCACCATTAGAATACCTCCCTTCATCCACCCACTTCTAATGATGGGCTATGCCCACCATTAGAATACCTCCCTTCATCCACCCACTTCTAATGATGGGCATACATGCACCGTATATATATGCCGAAGCATGGGGGCATCCTCCCGCAAAAGGCAGGAGCAAATCGCTCCTCCACCCACTGCTGTCCCCACGCTTCGGCATATATGCTGAAGTATGTAACTGTGGTGGTGAAATCACCTCCGACAGCGCTGGAGTCACGGCTTTATGTATCGTGGGAGCAAACGCTGTTGCTGTCAAGATAAATAAATCCGTGCTGCAACTGAATGGCGTACCTGCTAAGCAAATTATGGTTAACAAAAAAACAAAGTAACATTACAGTATAACAGTAATACTTACCATACCTGCAAAGCAAAATACAAAAAAAAACATAGTAAAAAATAAAACATTTAACGCAACCTGTGCCTACCTAAAATATATATATATGCCGAAGCATGGGGGCATCCTCCCGCAAAAGGCAGGAGCAAATCGCTCCTCCACCCACTGCTGCCCCCACGCTTCGGCATATATGCTGAAGTATGTAACTGTGGTGGTGAAATCACCTCCGACAGCGCTGGAGTCACGGCTTTATGTATCGTGGGAGCAAACGCTGTTGCTGTCAAGATAAATAAATCCGCTCTGCAGCTGAATGGCGTACCTGAAAACAAAAAAGTGGTTAACAATAAAAAAACAAAGTATAAAAAAATTGCATACCTATAAAGCAAACATGATAAAAACATAACAATAAAACATTGCAGTATAGAATGCAGAACAATAGAGAGAGAACAATAAAACAACAACTATTTTTGTTTTTTTTTATTTTATATATTTTTTTGTGTTTTTTTCTTTTTTTTTACTTTTTTTGTTTTTTTTTACACTTTTTTTTGTAACTTTAACTTTTTTAACTGGTACCAGGTTTGGGTCTCTCAAAATGCGACAGCATCTTGGGAGACCCTGTGAAAGTGTGTCCTAGTCTGTGCAGTGCTGTACCCTACGCTAATACTCCACTATTGTATGGTAGCGTTCAAAACATTCACCAATGCAAAGACCAGGATTGCCAGGACAGAGGGGACAATAATACCGGGTGTCATGCCTAAATCCGCGCTTGCTGCAGACACGACATCTTTTTTGGGGGGTTCGTTGGGTAGGGGTACTCGGGAGGGCATAAAGAAAATAACTCTCATGCAGCCGGCTTACTGCATTTCTTTGGGGATGGTGAGGTGGAGCACCGTTTGGATACAGAAGGGCTCTGACGATCTCTTCCTGGAATTTAAGGAAGGATCCAGTCCGTCCTGAAGTTCTGTATAGCATATGAGCGTTCAGCAAAGCCAATTGAAATAAATAAACAGACACTTTTTTGTACCAGCGTCTGGCCTTACAGGCAATTAGGTATGGCGCCAACAACTGGTCGTTGAGGTCCACCCCTCCCATATTAAGGTTATATTCGTGGACACAGAGGGGTTTCTCCACAACACCAGTCGCTGTAGGAATTTGGACCGTCAGGCCTGCATGAAGGGAGGTGAGAACGAAAACACTCTTCTTATCCCTCCACTTCATAGCGAGCAAGTTATTATACTTCAAGCAGGCTCTCTCCCCCAGCCTAATACGGGAATTTACAAGCCGCTGGGGAAAGCCCCGGCGATTAGGTCGCACGGTGCCACATGCTCCAATCTGATGATCAAAAAGGTGGCTAAAAAGTGGCACGCTCGTATAATAATTGTCCACGTACAAGTGGTACCCATTTCCGAATAAGGGTGACACCAAGTCCCACACTATCTTGCCAGCGCTTCCTATGTAGTCAGGGCAGTTTGTCGGCTCTACATGACTATCTTTGCCCTCGTAAACCATAAAACTACATGTATAGCCTGTGGCCCTGTCACAGAGCTTATACATCTTGACCCCGCTTGCTGGGAAGGTACTGTTTGAATGACAAGCGGCCAGAAAATTTAACCAGGGACTCATCAACGCAGACAACTTGATGGGGAGTAAACAAGTCTGCAAAACGTTGGTTGAAGTGGTTTACGAGGGGCCGAATTTTGTAGAGCCGATCGTATTCAGGGTCTCCACGAGGACGACAGAGTTCATTGTCGTTGAAGTGCATGAACCGCAAAATCTGCTCGTATCGTGCCCTGGCCATGGAGGCAGAGAACAAGGGCGAATGGTAAATTGGGTCAGTGGACCAATATGACCGCAACTCACTCTTTTTATTCAAGCCCATGAGGAGGGAAAGGCCCAGAAAGATCTTAAATTCGGAAACCGTAATTGGTTTCCAATCTCTGGCAAGGAAGGACTGGGGAATAGTGGCGATGTGTTGACCAGCGTACAAATTGCTTTGGTCCACAATAGATCTATAAAGATCTTCGGTGAAAAACAGCTAATAAAAATCCAGTAAATAAAGTCAATTGTTTCCACCTGAATTCCGGGTTGGCCAGTGAATGGGGGAAGTACGGGTGCTGCAGAAGTGGTGGGTACCCAATTCGGATTGGCGAATGCAGCTGGAAGGGCACTATGGGCACGACGGGCCTGTGTTCGTCTTCTTGGTGGCAGCGGGACACTACTTGTGCTTGCCACCTCGCCAGCTTGAACTGCACTTATGGGACTCGCCACGTCACCAAGTGTTACTGCAGTGCTGGATGTACGACCAGGGTGTACTAGGCCACTGGTGCTTGCCAGTTCACCAGAAGGAATAGCGGCACTAGTACTTCTCTGCTCCATACGAGAGCCCTGCGGTTCTTGCACTTCAAGGACAGAATAAGTTCGGGGTCTGGTACGCCTGACCTTAGCAGGGACCACAACTCCGTCGTCAGAGCTATCTGTCATGGAGCCGCTGTCCTCTACAGGATCGTATTCTGAGCCTGAATCTGACAGATGAGTGACTTCCTCTTCACTATCTGTCATGCTCAGAAACGTGTAGGCCTCTTCACTAGTGTACCTTCGATTTGCCATTTTGGGCTCTAAATTTAGGGGTACACTAGTGAGACTCACAGGCAAAAAAGCTCCTGACTGTCAGCAACTGTATCAAAATGCTACCAAAAAACTGTTAGCGATCGCAGGGATCAGGCCTGACTCTGCGAACGCTGCAGTTATGTGTGCTTAGTGTTTTGTAAGTGACAGTTATCGATCGATACTGCACTTGGGTGGGCTGGGCTGGGCCGAGGAGCAAAACGCAGGTGCTAGCAGGTATCTGGGCTGATCCCGCTAACACTGCGTTTCAGGGAACCCTAAACTGCTGGGGAGTATAGATCTGATCGGATCAGATATCGATCCGTTCAGATACTATAGCACTAAGGGAGGTGTATGCTGCGTGCGTGGGTTTTAGCAGTACTGGCGCTAACCTGACCCTGCCTGGGGTGACGCAGACCTTATCTGATCCTAAAAACTTAACTTATATCACCGCCGGGCAATTAGGGGGTTAAACCTTTATAAGGTAATAAACGGCGGGTGCCCTAAAACTATAATAAACTATAATAAACTACAAAAAACAAACTATCTAACCAGCGTCACCCGTAACACTTATACGGTGATCGCTGGTGATAGGGTTAACTAGGGGGCAATCAGGGGGTTAAAACCTTTAGCAGGTAGTATATGGGGGTCCCTGTCGCTCTAAAACACTGACAGCGAACCTATATACTTACCTCCCTAAACTAGCGTCACCTGTGTCACTAATACAGCGATCAGAAAAACGATCGCTTAGCGACACTGGTGACAGGGGGTGATCATAGGGTTAACCTTTATTAGGGGGGGTTAGGGGGGTACCCTGGACCTAAAGGGGGGTACCCTAGACCTAAAGGGGGCTAACCTAACTGCCCTAACACTTATAACTGTCACAAACTGACACCAATGCAAAAAAAAAAACACTGCTATTGGTGTCAGTGTGACAGGGGGTACAGGGGGGTGATCGGGGGGTGAAGGGGGGTGACAAGTGTGCCTGCGTGTTCTACTGGAAGTGTAGTGTTGGTGCACTTACTTGGATGTCTTCTCTCCTCGGCGCCGGGACGAAAAGACCGGCTCGAGGAGGGATGACATCACTTCCTCTCCCTCTGTTTAAATTACAGAGGGAGAGGAAGCATTTGATTCGCTGGGAGCGATCGGGAGGGGGTGGCCATCAATGGACTCTACTCTCAACCACAAAAAAACACCAAATATCACAGAATAAATCAAGAAGAATAACTCTTGAGTAATGTAATTCCATCACTTGTATGTCCAAAGAAATGCAGTATTTATGTGTAGTTATGTGTAGGAGGTTCTCATACGTGGCAGCTAAGTGGCTTAGAGGTTAGAACTTCTGCTTAGTATCCCAGAGGGTCTAGGTTCAAATCCCAACCATGTTGCTTCATGCAGAGAAGTTGTCTCATCTCCCAGGTGCTGTAGTATTTATGTGTAGGAGGGTTCCACCACCATTGTAAGTCTTTTCCAAATACACTATTTAGCCAAAAGTATTGGGACTGCCTTTACACACACATGGACTTTAATGGCAGCCCAGTCTTAGTCCGTAGGGTTAACATTTGATTTGGCCCACCCTTTGCAGCTAGAACAGCTTCTGGGAAGGCTGTCCACAAGTTTTAGTGTGCCTATGGGAATATTTGATCATTCTTCCAGAAGTGCATTTGTGAGGCCAGGCACTGATGTTGGATGAGAAGGCCTGGCTCGCAGTCTCTACTCTAATTCAGCCAAAGGGTGTTCTATCGGGTTGAGGCCAGGACTCTGTGCAGGCCAGTCAAGTTTCTCCACCCCAAACTTGCTTATCCATGTCTTTATGGACCTTGCTTTGTGCTCTGGTGTGCAATCATGTTGGAACAGGAAGGAGCTTTCCCCAAACTGATCCCACAAATTTGGGAGCATGAAATTGTCCAAAATGTCTTGGAATGCTGACCCCTTAAGAGTTCCCTTAACTGGAACTAAGAGGCCAAGCCCAACCCCTGAAAAACAACCCCACATCATAATCCCCCCCTCCAACAAATCATTTGGACCAGTGCACAAAGCAAGGTCCATAAAGACATAGATGAGGGAGTTTGGGGTGGAGGAACTTGACTGGCCTGGACAGAGTCCTGAACTCAACACAACAGAACACCTTGGGGATGAATTAGAGAGGAGACTATAGGTCAGGCCTTCTCGTCCAACATCAGTGCCTGACCTCACAAATGCACTTGGAAGAATGGTCAAACATTCCCATAGACACACTCCTAAACCTTGTGGACAAGAGGAGTTGAAGCTGTTATAGCTGCAAAGGGTGGGCCAAATGAGTTTTGAACCCAATACTAATACTGGGATGCCATTACAGTTCATGTGCATTTAAAGGCAGGCGTCCCAATACTTAGGCCAATATATTGTATATTGCTTGTGACACTGAGCATGGATATGGACTTAGGGCTGGTTCACACCACAGAGATGCAGAGAACACGTGTGGGGCTGCCTGGTGGCTAAGTGGGTAGCAGTTCTGTCTAGCAGCAACTGGGATGTTTTTCAATTCCTCTACATGCTAATCCTTGTGTTGAAGTTTATATGTTCTCCCTGTGTGGGTTTCTCACCACAATCCAAAGACATGCTGGCATTTTATTTGTCTCCTGTCGAAATAGGTTCTAATGTAAGAAAGTTAATTTTGGACTTTAGATTGGAAGCTCATTGCAGCCAGGGACTGATGTTAATCATAGGTGTGCGCACGGGGTGTGCCGGGTGTGCCTGGGCACACCCTAATCACCCCGTGCTGTCTCCAGAGATTTGCCCCAAAATGCTGCATCCAAGAGAGTGTGTGGCCCGCGCTGCCTGTGAAACAGTTTCACAGGCAACAGATCGTGAGAATTGCCAGAGCTGATCAGTGTATGAAACTGTCAGATAATGACACTGCATGCAGGAAGTGAGACCAGCTGTCTTAATGTCAGGGTGATGTCGGGGGTGGGCGGGACTGAACGGCCATCAAACACAAGCCAATGGGATGGGGTCTGGGCGGGCCGCTACATTTATGTGGCCCCGCCCCCTCTCTAAAGCAGCTCAAACATTGGCTGGTGTTTATAGCACTTGGTCCCGCCCACCCCCGACATCGTGGCTCAGTTGTAAGTCATCACAACTCAGCCGTGATGTCAGGGGTGGGCTGGACCAAGCGCCAACACCAGCCAATGATTAGGCTGCTTCAGAGAGAGGGCGGAGCCAGAGAAATGTAGTGGCCTGCCCAGACCCATCCTATTGGCTGCTGTTTGGTAACTGTTCAGTCCCGCCCACCACCAACATCACTGCTGACTTTTAACAGCTGGTATCTCTCCATGCATGCAGTGTCATCATCTGACAGTTTCATACACTGAACAGCTCTGGCAATTCTCACGATCTCCTGAATGTGAAACTCCCCCTCTCCCCTATCGGTGCCAACCAATGCTGCCAGTGCCAACCAATGCTGCCAGTGCCAACCAATGCTGCCAATCAGTGCCAACCAGTACTGCCTATCCGTGCCAGTACTGCTTATCAGTGCCAACCAATCTCGCCTATCAGTGCCAACCAGTGCAAACTAGTGCTGCTTATCAGTGCCAACCAATGCTGCCTATCAGTGCCAGTGCTGCTTATCCATGCCAACCAATGCTACCTATCAGTGCCAGTGCTGATCCTCAGTGCCAACCAATGCTGCCTATCAGTGCCAACCAGTACTGCCTATCCATGCCAGTGCTGCTTATCAGTGCCAACTAATTCTGCCTATCAGTGCAAACCAGTGCCGTCTATCAGTGCAAACCAATGCTGCCAATCAGTGCCAACCAATGCTGCCAATCAGTGCCAACCAGTACTGCCAATCAGTGCCAACCAGTACTGCCTATCCATGCCAGTGCTGCTTATCAGTGCCAACCAATTCTGCCTTTCAGTGCCAACCAGTGCAAACCAGTGCTGCCTATCAGTGCAAATCAGTGCTGATTATTAGTGCCGACCAATGCTGCCTATTAGTGCCAGTGTTGCTTATCAGTGCCAGTGCCAACCAATGCTGCCTATCAGTGCCAGTGCTGCTTATCAGTGCCAACCAATTCTGCCTATCAGTGCCAACCAATGCTGCTTATCAGTGACAACCAATGCTGCCTATTAATGCCAACCAATGCTGCCTATTAGTGGCAACCAGTCCCAGTCAGTGCACCCTATCAGTGCCAACCAATGCTGTAAATCAGTGCCAACCAATGCTGTCAATCAATGCCAACCAATGCTGCCTATCAGTGCCCATAAGTGCTACCAATCAGTGCCCATCAGTGCCAATCAGTGCTGACAATAAGCGCCAATCAGTGCCACCCATCAGTGCCACCTATCAGTGCTGCCTATCATTGCCACCTATCAGTGCATATCAGTGCTACCAATTAGTGCCCATCAATGCTGCCAATCAGTGCAGCCTATTAGTGCCCATCAGTGCTGCCTATCAGTGCCCATCAGTGCTGCCTTAGCAGGGATGGTGGAAACCCCTCTACAGATAATTGCAATACAAATTACATTAAAGTGCAACAACTTTTTAGTTGGGAGGTTCACACCATTATAGGACATTATAGGACTTTGGAATTTTTATTTTTTAGAGTGATTTTTTAGAGTGTTACACTTAATTGTATATGTTTTAGTTATGGTTATAATGTGAATGATTGCACTTGAAGTTAATTTCCCACCACCCCTGCTAAGTCCATGTCTTTATGGACCTTGTTTGTGCACTGGTGGGCAGTCATGTTGGAACAGGAAGGGGAGATCCCCAAACTGTTCTCACAAAGTTGGGAGCATGAAATTGTCCAAAATGTCTTGGTATGCTGACGACAGAAGAGTTCCCTTTACTGGCACTAAGGTGCCAAGCCCAACCCCTGCATAACAACCCCACACCATAATCCCCCTCAACCAAATGATTTGGACCAGTGCACAAAGCAAGATCCGTAAAGACATGGATGAGCGAGTTTGGGGTAGAGGAACTTGACTGGCCTGCACAGAGTCCTAACCTCAAAAAATGCCCTTCTGGAAGAATGGTCAAACATTCCCATAGACACACTCCTAAACCTTGTGGACAGCCTTCCCAGAAGAGTTGAAGCTGTTATAGCTGCAAAGGGTGGGCTAACTCAATATTGAACCCTACGGACTAAGACTGGGATGTCATTAAAGGTCATGTGTGTGTAAAGGCAGGTGTCCCAATACTTTTGCAGCTTCCAGCAGAACATGGTCACCAATGTATGTATTTGTGGATTGTGGGCTGGTGGTGGGTGTTTTGAATAAGTCTTTTGTAATATTATGTTGGAATGCTTTGTAAGAATAACTGTTGTTTATATAAGTATGTTTCTATAATCTTGCAGATAAAAATGTGATGTGTTGCCCATTATACACTGAAATTAAAGCTGTGTCCACTCTAAGGTTTTGTCAAATTTTAGATTGTAAGCTCCTATGAGCAGGGCCCTTAAAATCCCATTGCTAAATGTAGCACCATATATCCTGTCCAAATTTTTTTGAAGCTAGTAAATGAATGTAATTTTTTTTCTGCTGGTAAAATAAAAGTACATTATTGAGCTTTGTTGTGGTGGGTTTTTTTTTCTTCTACCTTTATTTCTCTTTAGTTTTTGTGAGTGGTGGTTTTGGGAAAGTGCAATATCTCTTATATTTTATTTCAATATGTATTTGTGCACCAAAAAACTGATCTCTTTGCCCTGGTTCACATTGATGCTACTTTGAAATCGCGCTACTTCACTTGAAGTAGCACGATTTCAAAGTAGCAAGGTCAGCGTGATTTCAGGTGCGACTTGATAGACATCCGTGTAGCTTCATATACAAATGTCTATTGAAGTCGCACCTGAAATCAGCAAAAGAAGTGAGGGAACTACTTTAGCAAATTGGTGCAGCGCCACAAAAAAATGTTGCATCGATTGCTGCCAATAGTAATGTGATTTGATCTCTGAAATCGCATGACAAATCGCTCCAATGTAAACCTAGGCTTCTGCACACCTGCAAGTTAATGATAAAGGTGGAATCTTTATATATAACGGCTGTGGAGAAGTAATGATTTTACCGTGACGTCACGCGTAGGGACGGGACAGGCACTCTATGCTTTGCTTTGCATTACGAGCTCGCTGCTCGTCGGATCTCTGCCAAGTACTGTTGTTTTTATGTGAGTACATATGAGTTTTAATAAAGATCTTTTACGCTTATCAAACCCCGGGACACTACTTGAAGGATCATATGCCCCTTAAGGAGATAAACCAGGATAGGACGGCATCACCACCATTCCCCACAACTGGTTGATTCCGTGGTCTTTACAACAAAAGGCTGCCATGCCTAAAAGTGGCTAAATGCGATTACCCCATTACCTTCAGGTAAGGGAACACTGCCCACCAGTGTGTGCCGTGTTGCATGAAGATTAATCACTACTGTCACATATATCTGGCACCAAGTGGATCACTTTTAGATATAGATTTTGTGGACTTTGAACAGATTACTTTCAAGTGGAGCACTGTTATTTTGCATATGTGCTGCATGCATGTTAACTAATTTTTCACCACCGATTATCACTAAGATTGTCACTTTTTATTATACACTATAAGTAGTATTCACGTTGTGTATATATATACCGAGGTGTGTGCTGAGTCACTCCAGGGGCACACTTGTTTAACTAGAGACTAGGAATGCTTTAGTTGTCTTTTTTAGTATTGTATGCACATACGATTTCTAAGCACTGTTCACTTCTTATGCATTTGTGTTTTTTGATTATTGTATTCAGCAGATCACCTGCATGTTTGTTATTTTTTATAGAAGTCATACCAGCACTGCACATTTTTAGTATAGAGGCACTCTCTAAGTAGTAATGATTTTATGTTGTGTATTTTAGAGACACCCACCATTACTGAGGTAGCACATGCAGAGGTATTGTTTATTTAAGGGATTAGCGCAACACCACATCTTTATCCATTTCTGTTATAACCAGGGGCAAGCTGTACCCTTTTCAGGGTAGGCTGCTTTTCCTGATCTCATATATATATATAATTTGGCTTCTCCTTTCCTCTCCCCGTTTTATGATAGCGCAGGAATACTCTTTATCCTCATTGATTTGTTTGGCATCCCCACACATTTGCTTCTGGCCCATGTGCACACATAACTTCCTGCATTTGTTCTGCTGATGTAAATGCAAGTATAAATGAGAGCTCCTTTCTATTAAAATATATATGACTTGTTTCACAGTTGGGCGACTTTGGACCTCCGAGTTGCTTGACAAGTTGTACCCCATGATTCTCAATGATAACTAGGGATGGGTCGAACATCCCCCCCTGTTCGAGTCGCAGCAGAACATGCAAACAGACAAAAAATTTTCGTGAACACCGTTAAAGTCTATGGGACACGAACATGAATAATCAAAAGTGCTAATTTTAAAGGTTAATATGCAAGTTATCATAAAAAGTGTTTGGGGACCCGGGTCCTGCCCCAGGAGACATGTATCAATGCAAAAAAGTTTTAAAAATGGCTGTTTTTTCGGGAGCAGTGATTTTAATAATGCTTAAAGTGAAACAATAAAAGTGTAATATTTATTTAAAGTTCTTACCTGGGGGGGTCTCTATAGTATGCCTGTAAAGGGGCGCATGTTTAGAACAGTCTGACAGCAAAATGACATTTCAAAGGAAAAAAAGTCATTTAAAAGTACTCGCGGCTATTAATTAATTGCCGGTCTGACAATACACATAAAAGTTCATTGATAAAAACGGCATGGGAATTCCTGACAGGGGAACCCCGAACCAAAAGACTACACCATTACATTACATCATTTCACAATTGCCCCCACCTATCCCACTCACAAAAAGAAAAGAAAAAAAAATTCCTCCTCAACCATTCTCAATACCAATCAATGGTCTATCCATTCCTCTCACCCAACCCCCCGTGTAAGTGCATAATTTTATATATAAAAGAAGAAAAAAAAAAAAGGAGGAAAAAGTAGGGGAGGAAAAAATACCCCCTTTCCTTTAATTTATTGTGTTCGTGTACTTTCAATTAATTATTGAATAGTGCAAGAGGCTTTTATTGGCCAAATCTATCCAAAAAAGCGTAGTTATCACTTAACACTCGTGTTGTATATTAAATCCTAATTACCCCAACCTAAATTCCTCTGAAAGAAGAAAAAAAAATTAAAAGTGAGAGAGAAAAGGGAAGAAGATTCTCCTTCCCCTTTTTTTGGTTTATAGTATTTGTGTATTTAATTATTAATTATTAAATTTTTAAGTGTTGCAGGAGGCCTTATTGGCTGGACTATTCAAGAAGGTATTTTTCCCCACCTAAAACTTGTGTATTATATGAGGCCTAATTGCCCCAACTTAGACCCGTGCGGGGGGGAGGGGGGAGGAAAGGGAGAAAAAGAAAAAAAAGAAGAAAAAAAAAAACACAAACCCCCAATAACCCCACACAAAAAAAACAACACCCTCCTTGTGAAGGATCAGCGTAGGAATTAAACAGAAATATATAGATAAATATAAATGTTTCATTTCCAAGGTCAATCTATATTATTATACATATTCATAATGACTATACCATATCCTCTCTCCCCTATTCAGCAATGTTCCTCTCTTCTTCTATCTCCTTAGCACAATGTTCCCATCCCGCCCATGTCTTTTCAAATTTTCCTTTTTGGTCCTTGACTACATGAACCCATCTCTCCGCTTCCATTATTAAATTGACTTCATTTCTCCATTCTGTTACTGTAGGGCCTTGAACTTGCCTCCAGTACTTTGGTATAATTTTTTTCGCTGCATTTAATAAGTGCAGGGTTATACTTTTCCGATAAGTTTTAGTGGACCCGGGCATCCCATGAAATAAGTACTGTAGTGGCCTAAACTCCAGGGGACCGACTGTCAGTCTCTCGATCCATGGGGCCACTGACTCCCAGAATGACTTAATTATTGGGCATGTCCACCACAAATGGAGAAAGTTACCCCTCTGTCCACAACCTCTCCAGCACCTATCACTTATTGTTGGAAACATTAGTGCTAATTTAACTGGAGTCCTGTACCATCTTACCAGAAACTTATATGCCATTTCTTGCACCTTTGAACTTATGGATGTGGTAAATGTTAATAAGATAATTTTTTTAAATTTGTGTATTTGTCAATACCTGGTGAAGTTCCCTCTCCCATTCCCTTACAAAATATGGGTTGTCCCTTCCTGCCCACTAAGAATCACTCTATACATTTGTGATAGCATATGTTTCGATTCCGACATTTGTACACATTGCCTTTCAAACATAGTGAGTGAATTCGTAGATCTTATTAAGGGCTTTATTTTGTTAAAAAAACTCGTCATTTGATGGTATTTCCACTCTGCCAGATGTGTCGTCCCGAACCTTAACACTATTTCTGTCAAAGGACAAGAGACAGTTTTTGACGATTCCTTTATTTAAATGCTTCTTCTATCTTCTATCTTCCTTCGGTTTCTTCCTCCATCTTCATCTTCTTCTGGTTCTTCTGGTTCTTCCTCCGGTGTTCTCATCCAGCATCTTCCTCCGCGGCGTCTTCTTCCCTTCTTCTCCTCGGGCCGCTCCGCATCCACCATGATGGGAGGCTCCCACTGTGTGACGCTTCTCGTCTTCTGACGGTTCTTAAATAATGGAGGACGGGGCCACCTGGTGACCCTGCCTCCCTCTGACTTCACGGGGAATGCCACAGGAAATTCCCCGTGCGTCAGAGGGGGGCGGGGTCACCGGGAGGCCCCAGCCCTCCGTTTTTTAAGAACCGTCAGAAGACGAGAAGCGTCACACAGCGGGAGCCTCCCATCATGGTGGATGCGGAGCGGCCTGAGGAGAAGAAGGGAGGAAGACGCAGAGAATGAATATGCCGGACAAGAACACCGGAGGAAGAACCAGAAGAACCAGAAGAAGAAGATGGAGGAAGAAACCGAAGGAAGATAGAAGATAGAAGAAGCATTAAAATAAAGGAATTGTCAAAAACTGTCTTGTCATTTTTATAATTTTTGACACTTTTTTTGTGACATAGTAGGGGTAAAGTACCCCCTTACCATTTCACACAGGGGGGAGGGCCGGTATCTGGGGGTCCCCTTGTTAAAGGGGGCTTCCAGATTCCAATAAGCCCCCTGCCCGCAGACCCCCACAACCACCGGGCAAGGGTTGTGGGGATGAGGCCCTTGTCCCCATCAACATGGGGACAAGGTGTTTTGGGGAGCTACCCCAAAGCACCTTCCCAATGTTGAGGGCATGTGGCCTGGTACAGTTCAGGAGGGGGGGACGCTCTCTCGTCCCCCCCTCTTTTCCTGCGGCCTGCCAGGTTGCGTGCTCGGATAAGGGTTGGTATGGATTTTTGGGAGGACCCCACGCCATTTTTAAAAAAAAATTTGTCGCGGGGTTCCCCTTAAAATCCATACCAGACCTGAAGGGTCTGGTATAGATTTTGAGGGAGACCCCACGCCATTTTTTTTTAAAATTTTGGCCGGGGTTCCCCTTAATATCGATACCAGACCTGAAGGACCTGGTATGGAATTCAGGGGGACCCCCCACGACTTTTTTCTTTTTAAATTTTGGTTCGGGGTTCCCCTGTGGGGAATTCCCATGCCGTTTTTATCAATGAACTTTTAAGTGTATTGTCGAACCGGCAATTCATTAATAGCTGCGAGTACTTTTAAATGACTTTTTTTCCTTTGAAATGTCATTTTGCTGTCAGACTGTTCTAAACACGGGAAACATGCGCCCCTTTACAGGCATACTATAGACACCCCCAGGTACGAAATTTAAAGTAATTTTACATTTTTATTGTTTCATTCTAAGCATTAATAAAATCACTGCTCCCGAAAAAACGTCCATTGTTAAAAAATTTTTTTGCATTGATACATGTCCCCTGGGGCAGGACCCGGGTCTCCAAACACTTTTTATGGCAAAGAACTTGCATATAAGCCTTCAGTGAGAACTTTGGATTTTGCAGGTTCGAGCCCCATTGACTTCCACTATTCCAGCATATGTGATCTGACAGGCATTATTGCCGCAATAGCGCTGCTTTCCATTTGCATTAGCGCTGACTTTCTGAGAGTTGAAGTCTTTCTGGCCTTTTTTGAGAGTTTTTTTTTGGTACTGCAGGATAATTTTTTGGCGCTATAGTAAATGACCCCCTATATCACTATATAAGGAATTATAAAGAATTCATGGACTCTCTCAATATTCATCAAGCAATGGATCTTACTCTCTCAATATTCATCAAGCAATGGATCTTTTTCTTTTTTCTTCAACGCCCTAAATTTTTATTTTTCTCCCTTTTCTTGATATGTTTTGCTTTTCATTTTTTATTTTCATTATTTTTTTTTTTTTAACTTTATCTTAAAATCAAAGAGAATCAGTGAAACCTAAAATAATTTTCATAACATCTTACATAATACATATTGATCAATATATTTGACATTTAAGGTGAGATGCTGCACAATGGCTTGGCATAGCATAAATTACTGGGTGTCTGCGTATTTGTATACTTAGACTGAGTAGAATAGTATGTTGGGTGGTTTTCCTAAATTTATAAGAGGGGTGAGTGAAATTCATCACTCTAGCCATGATTTGAACTTTGTTGAATCAATTGTTTGCTGAAGGCTATGACGTATATGGATGAAAAAGAACTTTCTACCTTTCATGGCAAAAATACTGGCAAGAATTTCCACTGCCGCCTTGTCTGGACACATGATCTGATAAACACGGATGTCAAGCTAATACTATCTAAACCATCTTGTGGTCCCATTCAGGTGGAATTATGGACTGAATGATCCAAGTAACTGCTCTATTGGAGGCAATGTGGGGTCAGCCTACAGCAAATTACAAAAAAAAATATTGTGTCTGGCAATCAACAAATTCTGGTACTTGACAGGTACACAACAGGTCATCATTGCTCAAATAGGAAATGGAAAGAAGCAGATGTGAATTGTAAAATGCTTGCAAGATGGACTACAGCTTTAAGCTCATGAATGTCAAGTGCAAGGAAATAATTTGCAGCACAGAGTTTTTACTGCCGTATCCAAACCTTTTGACCTTGAAAGTGAGAGCTGGTACATTGATGGTTCTTCTTGCTATAAAGATGAAAGTAGAATGTTTGTGTAAAAGCATCTTTAAAAATGAAAAGCTTGAGCCTGGAGATGAGAGATTCCTAGACTTATGTGGATTGGAGCTCCTAGAGCATACCAAGTTTACTTTCAGTGAGATGGTGAGAGATGTGAGGAAGTCAGACTAAAGAATGGACTGTGACATCAGCTCGTCTTTGCGCAA
The DNA here is from genome assembly GCA_037952925.1 of Lithobates clamitans. Taxonomy (NCBI): domain Eukaryota; kingdom Metazoa; phylum Chordata; class Amphibia; order Anura; family Ranidae; genus Lithobates; species Lithobates clamitans. Next base: position 1,245,634 of record JBBGZY010000668.1, on the reverse strand, counting down.
TATTCAAGATCTTGATGTGATATAATAAGGCCTAACAGCTATATGGGCCACGGATGTTTACCAAATCCTTTTCCAGTCATAGTCTAAAAGTTATATTATCTAATAACTGTTTCATGGGGATATTTTAGAGGCTGGTGAAGAGAGATGTAACCAGTTTCAACTTTATATTTTATATGAGCCATTGTAAAGCATCCAGTACCTCAAATCATAATGATATGTTTGTTGCTTGATTTATGGGTCAGTTCTAGTAGTTATAACCGACCCAAGTGGGGGTATATGTTGTAATATGTTGGTAGAATTATGTGGGATCTTATATTATTATTATTATTATATATATATATATATGTACATATACAGTACAAGATTGACCAGGCCAGGAAGGGGTGAGTGAAACAGGCCACGTTGGTATCTGTTAATCTAATTACACATATCAAAGGGGACTTGTTGATGTTAATATGCAAGAATGCAAATTGAGGACAGTTTATGACTGCAGCTATTCACGGCTAGGGGTCATAGTCTGTATGAAAGGCAGAAGCATATCAAAGGCCGAAATGGAAACGGACAATCAAATTGCTCAGCCATTCAGTGTCTAGTGAATATAACATGGCGTTCAGTCTATAGTTTAGTCTTTATCTGTGTGTGACTATGAAGGCGCAGATCTAGGAAAAATGGGACTTTAAGTTATATTTACTCTGTTGGATTTTTGTCATCTGTGGACTTTCGACTTTGTTCTGTGTTGGAAGTCAATAAAGTGCATCTCTTTGGAAGAATTGGGTTGCTGCGGAAGAGTACTTACATCATCATTATAATAACTACTAATTAATTATCATACCCACTATACATCATATCAATACAGGATTGACTACTTTTTTATTGACCAGCATCACCTAGCCCTACCAATAAGTTTTCATATCGAGACCTCCCCAATATCGGACCATGCCTCGATCAGTTTAAAGCTGAGAATTGCCTCCCTGCCCCTAAAAACAGTGAACTGGAAACTTAATGACAATCTCATTCTTGAAGAAATTGACAAAAGTCAGATAGAAAAGGAACTATCCCTTTACTTTAAAGAAAACACAAGCCCAGACATATCGCCAGGGGTGCCCTGGGAAGCGCACAAGGTGCACATAAGGGGGAGGCTTATTGAACTAGGCTCTTGGAAGAAAAAGGAGAGGACACACCAACAGACGACCCTTCTCCGGGAAATAAGCTCCCTGGAGAGGAAGCATAAAACATTACAATCCCAGTCACTCTTTAAATCACTGACTTTGAAGAGGGAGGAACTTAGAGCCCTCTTCCACTTAGAACAAAAACAAGAATTCCGCGGTGTTGCCCAAAAATTGCACAAATGGGGAAACAAACCTGGCAGACTTTTTGCTCGCTCAATACAACAACAAAAAATCTGCAGCATTCATAGCTAAAATTAAGACACCCGCTGACACTTTGGATTATGAGACATCGGATATAGCTAAAGAGTTCTGCTCCTTTTATCAACAGCTCTATCACGTACAGCACACCGTGACAAAGACACTAGAGCTAAAATCCAAGAATACCTTACACAAGCTAACCTACCCAAAATACCCACTGCTTCTCTTGAAACTCTGGAAGGTGCATTCTCCATTTAGGACTTTGATTTGCTTTAGTCTTTCAGACAGACAACAACCCCCAGCCGTGAACAGCTGTAGTCATAAACCGCCCCAATTTGCACTCCCGCATATCAACATCAACAAGTCCCCTTAGATAAGTGTAATTAGATTAGATTAACAGATACTACCTGAACACCCTTTGAAATGTTTAAATAGACTTGCATAAGATTAACACATCAAAGGGTCTTCAGCTGTCCCCTTGCTATGTTAAAATTCAGTTGGCTCCGACAAATCATCCTTTGTCAATTGAATTCTGGCCTGGTCAATATTGACTGTATGTGTACATACATATAATAATTTAATGTTCCACATAAATCGGTGAACATATTACAACATATACAACACATCCCTTATGCGAGTGTCACTCGCTTGAAACCGTCTTTCCCGTTTAGTTGTCAAAATCGCTCAATGAAATATTTAGGTATCTTCCTCACCCCTAAACTAACCTCTTTATTTCATGCGAACTTCATACTCCTACTGAACACGATAAGGGCTGACCTACATAAGTGGACCCAACTCGCACACTCATGGTTGGGGAGAATAAGTGTTGTGAAGATGAACATATTGCCCAGGCTGCTATTTCTGTTCCAGATGATCCCATATAGAATTCCTCCTGAATTCTTCAAACTGATACAATCGATAATCTGCAAATACGCCTGGAACCGTAACCCACCTAGAGTCGCCAGAAACTTGCTCACTAGATCTAAACGTGATGGGAGGCTAGCCCTACTAGACATTAAGGGTTATTTCTTAGCGGTAGTATTGAGTAGAATCTCAGACTGGAAATACCACAAATACTCTAAGTTATGGGTGGCCCTTGAATCTGAACTTAGTGGTGTGGACCTATTCCCTAGAATATGGATATCCAAGAAATTTAGGAATCTGTCCACATCCACCTCACCTCTCACGTGGTCCACCTTTATGATATGGGAATCCCTGTGCAAAACACACAAATGATCACATAACTCTCCCCTTATGCAACTATCTGGACATGGACCCTAAATCCCACTCTCTCAGCTTTTGATCTATGACCCTCCTGCATCAAGTAACATCTAACACAGGCATTCTACATCTCACGTCCCCACTGCCGTCCGCGATGAGGCAGGGATCCCCCACTAAAAGAATTTCCTCCTTTTTCTGCTATTCACTATTTTTAGCATTTTTTACCATTTTAATGAGATACGGTATAATATAGGCTAACGTTTATTGTAACGACTGACAATTACTAAGGTGTTCTATTATCCATGCAGGACATCCTTACATATTTCTATGTTTTTACAAAATGCTACTATGAGGACTATTTGTTATTGTGTTGTTCACTCATTGTTACCTGTATTTCATTTCTCAATAAAAACTTATTGAACAAAAAAGAAAGACACATAGCGGAGGAGAGCCAAAAAATCCAAAGAAATTCTTTAAGTATATAAACAGTAAAAAAGGGAGGACAGATCATATGGGCTCCATGAAGAATGAGGAAGGACATCTGGTTACAAAGGATGGGGAGATGGCTTAGATATTGAATTTATTCTTCTCCTCAGTCTTCACAAGGGAATCGGGGGGCTTCAGTACCAAAACTGCAGTGTTTGCCCTCATGACACATCACAGGAAGCACCCTCGTGGCTAACAGAGGACAGAATTAGAAATAGACTTGGGAAACTTAACATTAATAAATCACCGGGACCAGATAGCCTGCACCCGAGGGTACTTGGGGAACTCAGTCAAGCAATTGCCAGACCATTGTTCCTAATTTTTACTGACAGTCTGATGACTGGAATGGTACCAGCTGATTGGAGAAAAGCTAATGTAGCACCAATATTTAAAAAAGGGTTAACCTACATCCCTGGGAATTATAGACCAGTTAGCCTCACATCAATAGTATGCAAGCTCTTGGAGGGGGTGATAAGGGACTATATACAAGATTTTAGTAATGAAAACTGTATCATTAGCAGTAATCAGCATGGATTCATGAAGAATGGTTCTTGCCAAACCAATTTATTAACCTTCTATGAGGAGGTGAGCTGCCATCTAGATAAATGAAGGCCCGTAGACGTGGTGTATCTGGATTTTGCAAAAGCATTTGACACAGTTCCCCATAAACATTTACTGTACAAAGTAAGGTCCGTTGGCATGGACCATAGGGTGAGTACATGGGTTGAAAACTGGCTACAAGGGCGAGTTCAGAGGGTGGTGATACATGGGGGGATACATGGGGAATGGTCAGGGGTGGGAAGTGGGGTCCCCCGGGGTTCTTTGCTGGGACCAATCCTGTTTAATTTGTTCATAAACAACCTGGAGGATGGGGTAAACAGCTCAATTTCTGTATTTGCGGATGACTCTAAGCTAAGCAGGGCAATAACTTCTCTGCAGGATGTGGAAACCTTGCAAGAAGATCTGAACAAATTAATCGGGTGGGCAACTACATGGCAAATGAGGTTTAATGTAGAAAAATGTAAAATAATGCATTTGGGTGGCAAAAATGTGAATGCAATCTACTCACTAGGGGGTGAATCTCTGGGGGAATCTAGGATGGAAAAGGAACTGGGGGTCCTAGTAGATGATAGGCTCAGCAATGGCATGCAATACCAAGCTGCTGCTAACAAAGCAAACAGATTATTGGCATGCATTAAAAAAAGGGAATAACTCCAGGGATAAAACGATAATTCTCCCACTATACAAGACTTTGGTCCGGCCTCAGCTGGAGTATGCTGTCCAGTTCTGGGCACCAGTCCTCAGGAGGGATGTACTCGAAATGGAGCGAGTACAAAGAAGGGCAACAAAGCTAATAAAGGGTCTGGAGGATATTAGTTATGAAGAAAGGTTGCGAGAACTGAACGTATTCTCTCTGGAGAAGAGACGCTTGAGAGGGGATATGATTTCAATTTACAAATACCATACTGGTGACCCCACAATAGGGATAAAACTTTTTCATGGAAGGGAGTTTAATAAGACACGTGGCCACTCACTAGAATTAGAAGAAAAGAGGTTTAACCTTAAACTGCGTTGAGGGTTCTTTACTGTAAGAGCGGCAAGGATGTGGAATTCCCTTCCACAGGCGGTGGTTTCGGCGGGGGGCATTGATAGTTTAAAAAAACTATTAGATAAGCACCTGAACGACGGCAACATACAGGGATATACAATGTAATACAATGTAACTTTTCTGACACCTCCTGCTTAAAACCCAAAAAGTCAGAAGGATTGTGAAGCCCCGCTTTCAAGGTCTGTATTCATACTGAAAATCAAGATCAAGCGAGCTTTTGCCCTTCTGCTCCACAGGAGGTTTCTGTCCTCCCTGAACTCGCCTTAGGACACCTGCGTTACCGTTAGACAGGTGTACCGCCCCAGTCAAGAGCTTACTGAGCATGCGCCAAAGACGCCTAATGCCCCATACACATGATCGGAAATTCCGCCAGCAAAAGTCCGATGTGAGTTTTTGGTCAGAAATTTCCGAACGTGTGTATGCTCCATCGGGTGATTGAGAGCAGGTTCTCTAATTTTCTGACGGAAAAAGTTCCTATCAGAAATTCTGATCGTCTGTAGCAATTTCAACACGCAAAATTCTCTATGCATGCTCGGAAACAATTCGACATATGTTCGGAAGCATTGAACTTCATTTTCTCGGCTCATTGTAGTGTTGTACGTCACCGCATTCTTGACGTTTGAAAGTTCAGAGAACTTTTGTGTGACCGTGTGTATGCAAGTCAAGCTTGAGCAGAATTCCGTCGGAAAAACCATCCAAGGTTTTTCTGACGGAAATTCCGATTGTGTGTACGGGGCATCGGTGTGCCAACCCGTACCTGCGCAGAAGACCTGATGGAAAAAGGCAGGAAAATGCCCAGGAGGCGCACAGGAAGTCACCCCAACCTGATGGAAAAAGGCGGGAAAATGCCCAGGAGGCGCACGTGAAGTGACCTCAAACTTCCCTATATAAGCCCAGCCCAGACACTGCCAAATTGCTGGATTATCTTCAGTCCCCCCTTGTTCCTCTACTAGTATGTGATCTGTTTGAACTTGTTGTGACCTGGAAACCTATTTGACTACTCTTGATTGCTGCTTGCCATTGACATCGGATTTGTACCTTGACCATTCTACTTCTTTGCCCCTTTTTTACTCAGCTGCCAGATTGGAACCGACCCCGGCTTTTATCTTGACCCTTCTTCTTCTGATTAACCCTTTTATACTGGACTTGACCTCGGCTTGGATCTCAGACCAAGGCTTGCACAGTGCTCCGCACCCCTGGCACCCGTGCCACTCGGTGTCCACCAAGTCTCTGTCTCCATCTCCAGAGGCTTCAAGGACCCGAGGTGCAAGGGAGACCTCCCCACTACTTCGTTCTCATCTCAGGTACGTGGCCCGCATGACAGACATATAATCACACACATAGGTTGGACTTGTCTCTTTTTTTCAACTTCACCTACTATGTAACTATATGTAAAAACACCAGCATTTTGGGTACCCCATGCTTGACAAGTCATTTAACCTCCCACCACTCAGCCTTTGGCAAGAGCACTTAAAAGCCACACAGAAGGGACATAATTCTTCTCCTCTTCATTCTTCGCCTTTCATGTCTACCCCCGCTATATCTCATCTATATCAGCAGCCTTCACTGACAGGGATGATGGTACAGCAAAGGGCACAGGTCACAGGTCTTTGCAACACATCTGCCAGTAGAACACCACCAGTTGTAGATTATAGCAGGCAAGTTTCTCTGCCCCAGCTGCTGCAGCGGAAAAAATATCACACTCCCTGCCACCCACATGCCCAGGGTCTAAGTTCCAGCTTGTCCAAATTAAGAAAGCTTCTGGGAAAATTAGTTTAACTACCTCAATACAGGGCACTTTCACCCCCTTCCTGCCCAGGCCATTTTTCAGCTTTCAGTCCTGTTACACTTTGAATGACAATTGCGCGGTCATGCTACACTGTAACCATGTGATATTTTTTATCATTTTCTTCACACAAATAGAGCTTTAATTTTAACCCAGATGATGTCCAATAGGACGAAACGCGCAGGGTGATGCTTTCAGAATCGTTGCTTATACTCCATTTTATTTACGCTTAAGCTTGTTTTATCGGATTTGCTGTAAACCCCCTTTTTTTACTATTAAACATCGAACAGTATCACACTATGTACAGATCATTTGTTTTTCATGCACACCATTTGATGTGATTCGTCGCATGTTTTGGAGTCCACCTGACAGTCTTCATTCAACATTGGGTGGAACCCTTCTTACCGTTTATCCGATGGTGGGAGTTCCCGTTTGAGGTCATTCCCTCAAGAGTGCCTGTTTGACCCATGTGCTATACAGTACATGTGTCCATCGAATCTGGTAAGTGTAAACCATTTTGACTGTATTTTCAAGATTAATTCCGGATTATCCAAGAAAGACCTTTTCACTTTATACTGAACTCTAATGGACTTTCCGTAGATGTTTATTATTCACTTTGGACTTTTATGTTTTTGTTTAGTTCACATTACATTTTGCACTGCCTATTTTACCTTATCAGGTTCAAATGTTATTCACTTGCTCACTTAGCGCCACACTTTTGTCTTTTATTTACATTTTGCACTGTAGACATAGTGATGTGTTGGCTGCTTATTTTGTTCTCTATGCACAATTTTTTATTTTTTACGATATTTAATCACTGCTGGTGTCACGTACCTAGTTGGAGGCTGAAATGCAGGGAGGGCTCCCCTTGCGGCTGAGTGCAGTACACCCCTGAAGTTGGGTACAGAGGGTGTAGTGCCCAGAGAAGCACAGGTTACCAGATGGATTCAGGAGAGAAGAGCTTGTGGTCACCTGCAGAATACTGGGTAATGCAGGAAACACAGCTGAGCCAAAGTCTCTAGGAATCCTCAGTAATACTTGGCAAGGTGTGCACAAGGGATGGTAGTGGAAGCCAGGCCAGGGGTCAAACACAGTAGATCCGGCAGGAGGAAGAGGCAGGTTGCAGGAACGGAGACAAGCCAAAGGTCTGGTACAGGAAGGCAGGCAGGAACAGATAACTGTAGCAGAGTCCATGATACAAGCCGGGATCAAGTACTGGAGAAGGCAACAAGTCGGTAAAGCAAGCCAGGGGGTCAAACCAGGCGAGCAGATAAGACAGGTCAGCAACAAGCCAGGTCACAACAGGAAATCCAAAAAGTAATAACACAGAGGCTCAGGATCACAGGAAGGCTGACGAAAATCCAGCAATGAGATGGGTTTAGCAGCAGTCTTATATAGGCCAGCAAGTGGCCGCATCTGTCACGCTGTGCAGACGCACGTTTGCCAATTGGCGCTTCTGCTCGTTCATGTTCGCCTGTTGGCTCTGGTGCGAATATGCTTGCGCCCGTTCGTACCTCTTGCATTAGTGCGCACGGCAATGTGCAAGAAGCAACCATTACCAGTACTGGCACTATTGCCAGTTCTCCTACGGTAATTTCCCTGACAGCTGTTTTTTTTTTTTTTTACAAAAAAAGCAAAGAAAAAAATGATAATTTTGAAAAAAAAAAAAGTTTTTCTTAGTTTCTGTCAGTAAATTTTGTAAATTAGTAATTTTTCTCCTTCACTGATGTGCACTGATGAGGCTGCACTGATAAGCTGCACTTATGAGCACTGATATGTGGCACTGGTGGGCACTGACCAGCCACCGCAGTTATACTACGACAGGGTGGCTCTATTGCGTGAATTGTCGTACCAGTACAGCACTTTGTGTAATCGATACAGCGGGCGCGCGGCACCAGAGCTGATGTGCGTGGCTGATGGCCGCGATGCCGCGATGTCCGCCGGCCACCCACGATCGCTCTACAGAGAGGCAGAACGGGGATCTGCCAATGTAAACAAAGCAGATCCCAGTACTGACAGGAAAGTACAGTGTGATCGTCTGTTCCTATTGATTAGGAACAGCGATCTATCTGTACTCCCTTGATCGCCCCCCTAGTGTTAACACATTCTTTGCCAGTGCCTTTTATACAGTAATCCGTGCATTTTTATAGCACTGATTGCTGTATAACTGTCACTGGTCCCAAAAAAAGTGTCAAAAGTGTCCGATCTGTCTGTCGCAGCTAAAAATCACTGATCACCACCATTACTAGTAAAAAAATAATAATAATAATAAAAATGCCATAAATCTATCCCCTATTTTGTAGACGCTATAACTTTTCCATCAATATACGTTTATTGCGATTTTTGAATATGCAGAATTGGCCTAAACTGATGAAGAAATTAGTTTTTTTACTTTTTTGGGGAGGATATTTATTATAGCAAAAATATTGTTTTTTTTAAAAAAAATGGCAGTCTTTTTTTGTTCATAGCACAAAAAATAAAAACCGCAGAGGTGATCAAATACCACCAAAAGAAAGCTCTATTTATGGGAAAAAAATAGACATAAATTTTGTTTGGGTATAACGTCGCACGACCACGCAGTTGTCAGTTTACAACGCAGTGCCGGATCGCAAAAAATGGCCTGGTCATAATCCTTCTGGGGCGGAAGTGGTTAAAGGAATTTTAAATTTTTATTGTTTTTACTAAAGTCATTAAAATCACTGCTCCTTTAAAAGTTTTTTTGCATTGGTACATGTCCCCAAGGGAGGTAGCCAGGCCCCTAAACCATTTTTATGGCCAATAACTTGCATATAAGTCTTCAAAATGGGGACTTTTGAGTTTTCAAGTTCGGGTCCCATACACTTCAATAGGGTTCATTGTTTGGGTCTGAACTTTTGCAATGTTCGAGAGTTCTGGCGCCAGCTGAACTGGGGGGTGTTTGGCCATTACTAATTGTTAATGGCCTACACAAAGACATAAACATTAACAAACTTGTCTTTCTTGATCTTTACGATTTCTTTCAAGTCTGACCACACCACCTGCACTCCACAATGCTTTGCGAATTTGCCAATCACCTCCCTTTGAACTGCATAAAATTAACATAGCAGAGTCATTAGCTACAGTCAGGTCCATAAATATTGGGAGATTGACACAATTCTAATCTTTTTGGGCTCTATACACCACCACAATGGATTTGAAATGAAACAAACAAGATGTGCTTTAACCACTTAAGGACCGCCTCACGCCGATGTACGTCGGCAAGGCGGCACGGGCAGGCAAAATCACGTACAGGGTACGTGATTTGCCTCCCGCGGGTGGGGGGTCCGATCGGACCCCCCCGCGCCGCCCGAGGCGGTCCCGTTCTGTCCCCCGGCGATCAGAGACGAGGGGGAGGCCATCCGTTCGTGGCCCCCCCCTCGCGATCGCCGCCGGCCAATGAAAACACTCCTTTGCTGCTGTATGCTAAACAGCAGCAAAGGAAGTGATGTCATCTCCCCTCGGGTCGGTATTTTCCGTTCCGGCCCGAGGAGAGAAGACATCTATGTGAGTGCACAACACTACACACACAGTAGAACATGCCAGGCATACAAAACACCCCGATCCCCCCCCCCGATCGCCCCCCGATCCCCCCCCAATCACCCCCCCCCCCTGTCACAAACTGACACCAGCAGGTTTTTTTTTTTTTTTTTTTTCTGATTACTGCATAGTGTCAGTTTGTGACAGTTACTGTGTTGGGACAGTTACTGTTACCCCCCTCTAGGTCTAGGGTACCCCCCTAACCCCCCCCCCAATAAAGTTTTAACCCCTTGATCACCCCCTGTCACCAGTGTCGCTAAGCGATCATTTTTCTGATCGCTGTATTAGTGTCGCTGGTGACGCTAGTTAGTGAGGTAAATATTTAGGTTCGCCGTCAGCGTTTTATAGCGTCAGGGACCCCCATATACTACCTAATAAATGTTTTAACCCCTTGATTGGCCCCTAGTTAACCCTTTCACCACTGATCACCGTATAACCGTTACGGTTGACGCTGGTTAGTTCGTTTATTTTTTATAGTGTCAGGGCACCCGCCGTTTATTACCGAATAAAGGTTTAGCCCCCCGATCGCCCGGCGGTGATATGCGTCGCCCCAGGCAGCGTCAGATTAGCGCCAGTACCGCTAACACCCACGCACGCAGCATGCGCCTCCCTTAGTGGTATAGTATCTGATCGGATCAATATCTGATCCGATCAGATCTATACTAGCGTCCCCAGCAGTTTAGGGTTCCCAAAAACGCAGTGTTAGCGGGATCAGCCCAGATACCTGCTAGCACCTGCGTTTTGTGCCTCCGCCCAGCCCACCCAAGTGCAGTATCGATCGATCACTGTCACTTACAAAACACTAAACGCATAACTGCAGCGTTCGCAGAGTCAGGCCTGATCCCTGCGATCGCTAACAGTTTTTTTGGTAGCGTTTTGGTGAACTGACAAGCACCAGCCCCAGGCAGCGTCAGATTAGCGCCAGTACCGCTAACACCCACGCACGCAGCATGCGCCTCCCTTAGTGGTATAGTATCTGATCGGATCAATATCTGATCCGATCAGATCTATACTAGCGTCCCCAGCAGTTTAGGGTTCCCAAAAACGCAGTGTTAGTGGGATCAGCCCAGATACCTGCTAGCACCTGCGTTTTGCCCCTCCGCCCGACCCAGCCCAGCCCACCCAAGTGCAGTATCGATCGATCGATCACTGTCACTTACAAGGCACTAAACGCATAACTGCAGCGTTCGCAGAGTCAGGCCTGATCCCTGCGATCGCTAACAGTTTTTTTGGTAGCATTTTGGTGAACTGGCAAGCACCAGCCCCAGGCAGCGTCAGATTAGCGCCAGTACCGCTAACACCCACGCACGCACCATACACCTCCCTTAGTGGTATAGTATCTGAACGGATCAATATCTGATCCGATCAGATCTATACTAGTGTCCCCAGCAGTTTAGGGTTCCCAAAAACGCAGTGTTAGTGGGATCAGCCCAGATACCTGCTAGCACCTGCGTTTTGCCCCTCCGCCCAGGCGAGCCCAGCCCACCCAAGTGCAGTATCGATCGATCACTGTCACTTACAAAACACTAAACGCATAACTGCAGCGTTCGCAGAGTCAGGCCTGATCCCTGCGATCGCTAACAGTTTTTTTGGTAGCATTTTGGGGAACTGGCAAGCACCAGCCCCAGGCAGCGTCAGGTTAGCGCCAGTACCGCTAACACCCACGCACGCAGCATACACCTCCCTTAGTGGTATAGTATCTGATCGCATCAATATCTGATCCGATCTGATCTATACTAGCGTCCCCAGCAGTTTAGGGTTCCCAAAAACGCAGTGTTAGCGGGATCAGCCCAGATACCTGCTAGCACCTGCATTTTGCCCCTCCGCCTGGCCCAGCCCAGCCCACCCAAGTGCAGTATCGATCGATCACTGTCACTTACAAAACTCTAAACGCATAACTGCAGCGTTCGCAGAATCAGGCCTGATCCCTGCGATCGCTAACAGTTTTTTTGGTAGCGTTTTGGGGAACTGGCAAGCACCAGCGGCGTAGTACACCCCGGTCGTAGTCAAACCAGCACTGCAGTAACACGTGGTGACGTGGCGAGTCCCATAAGTGCAGTTCAAGCTGGTGAGGTGGCAAGCACAAGTAGTGTCCCGCTGCCACCAAAAAGACAAACACAGGACCGTCGTGCCCATAGTGCCCTTCCTGCTGCATTCGCCAATCCTAATTGGGAGCCCACCACTTCTGCAGCGCCCATACTTCCCCCATTCACATCCCCAACCAAATGCAGTCGGCTGCATGAGAGGCATTTTTATGTCCTCCCGAGTACCCCTACCCAACGAACCCCCCCAAAAAAGAGGTAGTGTCTGCAGCAAGCGCGGATATAGGCGTGACACCCGCTATTATTGTCCCTCCTGTCCTGACAATCCTGGTCTTTGCACTGGTGAATGTTTTGAACGCTACCATTCACTAGTTGAGTATTAGCGTAGGGTACAGCATTCCACAGACTAGGCGCACTTTCACAGGGTCTCCCAAGATGCCATCGCATTTTGAGAGACCCGAACCTGGAACCGGTTACAGTTATAAAAGTTAGTTACAAAAAAAGTGTAAAAAAAAAAAATATATGAAATAAAAAAAAATAGTTGTCGTTTTATTGTTCTCTCTCTCTCTATTCTCTCTCTCTATTGTTCTGCTCTTTTTTACTGTATTCTATTCTGCAATGTTTTATTGTTATTGTTATTGTTATTGTTATTGTTATTATGTTTTATCATGTTTGTTTTTCAGGTATGTAATTATTTATACTTTACTGTTTACTGTGCTTTATTGTTAACCATTGTTAACCATTTTTTTTCTTCAGGTACGCCATTCACGACTTTGAGTGGTTATACCAGAATGATGCCTGCAGGTTTAGGTATCATCTTGGTATCATTCTTTTCAGCCAGCGGTCGGCTTTCATGTTAAAGCAATCCTAGCGGCTAATTAGCCTCTAGACTGCTTTTACAAGCCGTGGGAGGGAATGCCCCCCCCCCCACCGTCTTCCTTGTTTTTCTCTGGCTCTCCTGTCTCAACAGGGAACCTGAGAATGCAGCCGGTGATTCAGCCAGCTGACCATAGAGCTGATCAGAGACCAGAGACCAGAAATTATGGCCTAAGAAACCGGAAGCTACGAGCATTTTATGACTTAGATTTCGCCGGATGTAAATAGCGCCATTGGGAAATTGGGGAAGCATTTTATCACACCGATCTTGGTGTGGTCAGATGCTTTGAGGGCAGAGGAGAGATCTAGGGTCTAATAGACCACAATTTTTTCAAAAAAGAGTACCTGTCACTACCTATTGCTATCATAGGGGATATTTACATTCCCTGAGATAACAATAAAAATGATTAAAAAAAAAAATATGAAAGGAACAGTTTAAAAGTAAGATTAAAAAAGCAAAAAAATAATAAAGAAAAAAAAAAAAAAAAAAAAAGCACCTCTGTCGCCCCCTGCTCTCGCGCTAAGGCGAACGCAAGCGGCGGTCTGTCGTCAAACGTAAACAGCAATTGCACCATGCATGTGAGGTATCACCGCGAAGGCCAGATCAAGGGCAGTAATTTTTCCAGTAGACCTCCTCTGTAAATCTAAAGTGGTAACCTGTAAAGGCTTTTTTTTTTTTTTTTTTTTTTTTTTTTTTTCTTTTTTTTTTTTGCCACCTCAGTGATTAGTTGGAGACCTGATCCACTTTATCAGTGTCATCTATGTCTCTCCTTTTTTTTTCACATCATTTGTAGCTTACTTGACAAGTGTATAAATCTTATATTCAATCTAACAAATACAGAAAAGGAAAGGAACCCCAACCCCTTAACCCCCTCCCCTGCCCCCCTCCCTCCCTCCCCCCCGCTCCTCTTGTGTACATTTGTTGTTATCTCTATTTTATTCAATTCTTATTCTCAGACCTTCAGCTACACTCCATAATTTTTTAAAGTCCTTCCAGTTTTGCCACTTGTTCCTCCCTTCTACTGATTCAGCTTCACTTTCAGGTCCTCCTTCTTCCATGTATCGGATCCTTTCCACTACATCAACCCACTCCCATATTGATGGGCCCTCTAACTTCTGCCAATTTTTTGCTATGACCTTTTTTGCCGCATTCAACAGGTGAGGTACTAAGGTATTTTTATATATTTTAACCTCCCCTCCTATTCCATGATGTAGCACTGTCCAGGGGTCTAATTTAACTTCTATCTTAGTTATTTGCTTAGTATATCCCAAGATTTTTAGCCAGTAACGTTTGATTACAGGGCAGTCCCACCATATGTGGGCCATATTTCCTACACCTTTACACCCCCTCCAGCACTCTGATGTTTTGTCTTTTTGGTATTTACTTGCCTTATCCGGGGTAATGTACCAGCCTGTTAGAATTTTGTAGTTCATTTCGGCGACACTGATGTCTATCGTCGAACTATGGGTCAGCTCCAGGGTTTTCTTTAATCTATTACTATCTAACTGTACGCCTAATTCATTTCCCCATTTGGTAATAAATGGTGGTATCTCCCTACTACCCTTCACCAGGCCCAGTTTATAAATTTTTGAAATTATACCTTTAGTATTATTCAGCATGCATATCTTTTCTAACTCTGATAGCTCCTCCCCTGATCTTATTGGGTGTGGTAGGCGGCTGATAAAGTGGCTTAACTGCAAGTATCTCCAGCGATCTAACACCCAAAAATCTGTTTTGTGCTTTAGTTCCTGAAACGTGGCTATCTTCCCCTCTTTAATAATATCTCTCAACTGTACTGTTCCCTTTTTTATCCAACTCCCCCCAATTTCTTTTTTACCAGGTGCAAAATAATCATTCTCTGAAAGTGAAATTAACGGGGAATTATAAGTGTTATTTACTTGTTTGTAAACTATATCCCAAACTCTAAACACCACCTTTGTCAGTGAGTGTGTGTTTGCATCTAATACCCTATAGTGTGGGGGGTTCCATATCAAGTGCCCTAAGTGTGCCTTACTCAAACTATTCTCTATATTCACCCATCTTTTCTGTGAATTCTCTCTAAACCATTCTATCGCTCTTGAGACCAGTGTTGCCCTATAATAACCCTGAATATCAGGTATCGCCAAGCCCCCTTTTCTTTTTTCTTGCTTTAAGATGTCAAAAGACACTCTAGCCCTTCTGTTTTTCCAAACAGCTCTCATAATGATTGATTTCAATTTTTTAAAATAGTACTGAGGGATATTCAATGGGAGCATCTGTAGTTTATAAGTGATTTTAGGTAATAATATCATCTTTATGGCGTTAATACGTCTAACCCATGAGAGTGGTTTTGTTGTTATCCTTTTACTCTCCGATTTTATTTCATCTAGTAATGGAATAAAATTTGCTTTGTAGATCTTCCCTAATGAATTTGCCAGTTTTATACCCAAGTAATTTATTTCTTTTTTCCATATAAATTTAAATTCCTTTTTCAAGTTTCTTTCCTCCCTCTTACCCAGGTTGATATTCAGGATTTCCGATTTTGCTAAGTTAATTTTGAAGTTTGATATTTCTCCATATTGCTTCATAACTCCGAGGATATTAACCATTGATATTTTGGGGTTGGCTATGAAAAGCAGAAGATCGTCTGCAAAAGCCGCGATCCTGTGCTCCTCATCTCCAACCCTTATGCCCCAAATCTCTGGGTCTGCCCTAATCACTGACAACAGTGGCTCCAGGGAAAGGACGAAGAGCAGGGGGGACAAGGGACACCCCTGCCTCGTTCCATTTTCCATTTCAAAAGCCTCTGAAAGGGAGCCATTAATTTTTATCGAGGCCGTGGGGCGGTTATACAGGGCGCGTATCCTATTGATCATTTTTGGGCCTATACCCATAGCTTCCAGAGTTTGGAACATGAACCCCCAGTCTACTCTGTCAAACGCTTTCTCTGCGTCTATAGACAAGAGTAGACCTGGGGGTCCATTGTCCTTAATATGCTGCAGCAAGAGGAGTGCTCTCACGCCATTGTCTCGCCCCTCTCTTTTTTGGGATGAACCCCACTTGGTCTGGGTGTATCAGGCCATTGAGGTTCTCTTTTAGCCGATTTGCTAGGACTCTGGCATATAGTTTAACATCGGTGTTAATCAGCGATATCGGCCTATAACTCGAGCATAGTGTAGGGTTTTTCCCTTCCTTTGGGATAACCGTGATCTCTGCTCTAAGAGCTTCTCTACTCAGGTCGAAATCTCTGCCCAACCCGTTCATATACTCGCAGAGTCTAGGGGTCAGTATTTCTTTAAATTTTTTGTAATACCTACAGGTGAATCCGTCGGGCCCCGGGCTTTTACCTGAAGCTGATTCTGATAGTGCTCTGTTAATTTCTTCTATTGTTATGGGATTTTCTAGGATATCTCTGTCGGCCTCATTGATCTTCGGGAGGTTGGCTTTCTTCAAGAATTCTACTATTTTCCTATCCTTTGCTCCTTTTAGCCTTGTATTTTTAGTTACTGAATATAATTCACTATAATATTCCTTAAAGGATTCCCCTATCTCTTTTGTTGTGTGTAGCATTTCTCCTTTACTGTTTTGAATTTTTTCAATATAATTTCTAGTTCTTTTCTTTCTTATTATATTTGCTAGTAGTCTACTGCTCTTATTTCGACTCTGATAGTTTTCTTTCGCCACCTTGTAAAATGCTTTTTTTGTTTCTAAATCTGTATAATTCTTTAGCTCCTCCCTTTTTTCCACCAATTTTTGATAGACTCTCCTCCCTTGGCCCGAGCCCTTCTTATGTTCTTGCTCCAGATCATATATTTCTTCAGTTAGTTTTTTGATTTGTTCCTTTGTTTCCCTTTTTCTCTTTGCCCCTATCTTCATTATTACTCCCCTTATGTAGGCCTTGTGGGCCTCCCAGAGAGAGGACCCTGAAATCTCTGCTGTATCATTCGTTAAGAAATATTGTTTTAATTCCTGTTCTATTTTCTCTACATTTGATGCTTCTTGCAACAGATCTTCATCCAATCTCCATGTTATTGGGGTTCTCTGATTTCCTGGGACATACAATCTCATACTAACCGGGGCATGGTCTGATATGGTGATAACTTCTATCTTGGCCTCCACAACTCTTTCCAATAATGAATGTTCCGTCAATATATAATCGATCCTAGAGTACGTCCCGTGCGCAGAGGAATAGAACGAGAAATCTTTCTTATTTGGATTCATAATCCTCCATGCGTCCACCAGTTGACACGAATGCATCTTCTGTTTTAGTTTCTTCAGCTTCCCGTTCGTAGTCCCCTGCGCACGAGACGTACTATCCATCTCTGGATCCATACACATGTTGAAATCACCCATCATAATCAGACTACCTTCTTTGAACTCCATTAGTTTCCCTAATATTGTTCCAAGAAAACCACTCGGCTCTTTATTAGGTGCGTAGATATTAGCCAGTGTAACCTTCCATCCCTCCAAGGAACCCTTCAGGAATATATATCTTCCCCCCTGGTCTATTAACCTCTCTTCGACCTTAAAGTTTATCCCTCTTGCTATCCCTATTGCCACTCCTCTCGCTCTTGATGTTATTGAGTCCCCATAAAACCAAATTGGGTACATATTGGACTTTATCTTACTCTTGGAATAGTATGTTAAATGGGTTTCTTGGAGGAACACAACCTCAGCCTTATATCTCTCTAATTCCCTCAAGATCTTATATCTCTTAGTTGGCTCATTTAGACCCTTTACATTATAGGTCATAAAATTTAATTTTCTCATCTCCTCACTTTTTTTTTTTTTTTTTTTTTTCTTTTTTGGTCTTTGTTGGGTCTGTATTACTGAGCTAATCTGAGTTCTTCCTTTGTTGACTTCTAACCTTCCTTTTCCCTTCTTGCTTCCTTGTACACCGGGTTCCCCTTTCCCTTCCCCTCTCCCCGACCCCCCCTCCCCTCTCCCCGACCCCCCCTCCCTACCCCTCAGCCACCCCCTGGCTCCCCATTCGCCCAGCGCCATAGATACCATGGAGCTCTGGCGAATCACATGATTGAGGTGGAAGCCCGAGTGTGCCCTTTACCCCCCCCTGCCTGGTGTTTTAAGCAGATAGGGGCAGTCCAGATAACACAGAAGAAAACTCCTCCTCCCCCCTGCCACCTCTCCCCTCTACTACTCAACTAGACCACTAAACCACTAAACCAAAAAAAAAAAGAAAACCAACCCTCCCCCCACACCCCCCCAGTCATCCCTCCGCCCAGCCCGGCAGCTCTGGTTCTTTCATATCAAGCCTATCACAGAAGTCCTTTAAATCCTCTGGGAACCTCAATCTTGCCGATCTTCCATCTCTAAAGCCCCTCAGGCACGCCGGGAAACCCCAGTTATACTTGATGTTTAGTTCTCTCATCTGGTCTAATAAAGGCTTCAAAAGCCTTCTCCTTGCGAGGGTTTCGGGAGCGAGGTCTGTATAGATTTGGATCTCTGATCCTTCAAATTTTACCGGGGGTTTATCTCTCATTTTGGATAGGATTACAGCTTTGTCTTCATAATACCTAAAGCGGATTATTATATCTCTCGGCCTCTGGTGGTCCGAGTTGAATACTTTCCCAATTCGGTGAGTCCTTTCTATTTTAGGGAATTCCTTATCCTCCTCTCCCATCAGAGGCCCCAATATTTGGGGGATCAACCTTCTCAGATCTTCTCCTTTGTTTTCTGGGACATTACGGAGTCTTATATTTTGCCTTCTATCTCGATTCTCCTGATCCTCGATCTTGTAAAGGATTATCTTCTGGTTTTGTCTGGAAGTTTTAATTTGTTCTTTAAGGTTCATTATCTCCTTTTCCAATTCCTCCGTTTTTTTTTCCGTTGTTTCTACCCTTTCCAATAAGCTTCCCAGGTCTGCTCTCACCAGGCCTATTTCTACTTTTATTGAGAGCTCAAGATTTTTGAGCATGTCTCTCATCTCCTCCTTTGAGGGCATTGAGGCGCTTGTTATTCTCTCTTCCATCCGACTTAAGTCCCCTTCACTTTCCACTATTGAATTTTCCTTTGATTGGATCGTTTTATCCCCCGCTTTATCTGGGGTTCCCCCTCTTCCTTCTGTCCTCGAACCTCCTTTGGCTCCTTGCTCCCCTCCTTTTGGACTCCCGCCTTGGGACATGAACTGTTTTATTGAGCTTCCAGCTGTCCTATCTCTCGGCGTTTTAGGTGCCCCCCCTTTTTTTGTTGTTGCTTTATTCATTCCTCCCTTCTTCCTCTGACCCCCTGTTGGTTTCCCCAGGATTAACTGGGCTTCCTCTCTCCTCTTGTGAGTATAGATCCTTCAGGGGTGTCAGCCCTGATGATTATTTTCTGGGTCCTGCTGCTGGCGGTATGCCGTCTTTATATTATTAAGTTGCTTGATCAGGGGGGGGTAAAAAACCTCCTAGATATGGCCCAGGCCCACTAGGTACCTGTACCTCAGAGATGCCTCACTTTACTCAACCCACTTTACTCAGCCCCCGATCTAGAATCTTCTGCCTCGGAATCCTTTTCACAG
Source organism: Lithobates clamitans (assembly GCA_037952925.1). Classification (NCBI taxonomy): domain Eukaryota; kingdom Metazoa; phylum Chordata; class Amphibia; order Anura; family Ranidae; genus Lithobates; species Lithobates clamitans. Next base: position 1,226,192 of record JBBGZY010000668.1, on the reverse strand, counting down.
TTTTAATACAGACTTCATTGCTTTACCAGGCAGAAATACAGCCCTAACGCACCATAGCTTCCAACCATTTACTTCTGTCCGGTTATGTCCGGCGTAAGTGTTAGCAGCTTGTTAGAAGTGACATTAGTGGAGACGCCCCAGCTGTGGGGTTCAAACCAGATAATTGCTTCAGACACCTTGTCCTTCATTCCCCCCTCATACCGTTATAGCAGGTTATAATATGCAAGCTGAGGATTTCAAACAGGCACCGCAGCATTCAGCTGCCGTCTCTAGTCACTAGCTTCAGTCACCACTATATCAGGCAGTTAAAGAAAAGAAAAGTGTCTTCTAACACATATAAACGGGCATTTATAGAGAAAGCTGTTCCTACATTACCACCACCGGGCTCAGCAGAATTCCAGCGGGGTCTCACGTTGTCTGATGAGGACTGTGGGGCAGCCGAGGGGGGGGGGGGAAGCCAGGGGAGGAGGGGGGAGGGGACGCCGTTCAATCTTCCCTTCCTCTCCGTCTGTGCTAGATCCGCAGCCGCTTCCCATATGCCGAGAGCGGCGTGTGAAACTTCCGAATCCTTCCCCTGTTAGGATCTGCGGACCGCGGCAGCAGCGTTCGTCTTGACGTTCGGGGATCTTCCTCCCCCCTTTAGCGTACGGGTATGTCTTGTGTGGCGGCTGGATGGACGCGCTCCGGGGATCCTAGGAGAGTCTGCTTCTCCGTCTGACACACTCACCTCCCTCCCTCCGTGATGCGCGCTACGTCATCACGCCCCTGTTCTGACTGACCTGTAAAGGCTTTTGAAGGATTTTAAACATGTATATATTTTGTTGCCACTGCACGTTTGTGCGCAATTTTAAAGCATGTCATGTTTGGTATCCATGTACTCGGCCTAAGATCATCTTTTTTATTTCATCAAACATTTGGGCAATATAGTGTGTTTTAGTGCATTAAAATTTAAAAAAGTGTGTTTTTTCCTCAAAAAATGCGTTTGAAAAATCGCTGCGCAATTACTGTGTGAAAAAAAAAAAATGAAACACCCACCATTTTAATCTGTAGGGCATTTGCTTTAAAAAAATATATAATGTTTGGGGGTTCAAAGTAATTTTTTTGCAAAAAAAAATAACTTTTTCATGTAAACAATAAGTGTCAGAAAGGGCTTTGTCTTCAAGTGGTTAGAAGAGTGGGTGATGTGTGACATAAGCTTCTAAATGTTGTGCATAAAATGCCAGGACAGTTCAAAACCCCCCCAAATGACCCCATTTTGGAAAGTAGACACCCCAAGCTATTTGCTGAGAGGCATGTCGAGTCCATGGAATATTTTATATTGCGACACAAGTTGCGGGAAAGAGACAAATTTTTTTTTTTTTTTTTTTTTTTTTTTTTGCACAAAGTTGTCACTAAATGATATATTGCTCAAACATGCCATGGAAATATGTGAAATTACACCCCAAAATACATTCTGCTGCTTCTCCTGAGTACGGGGATACCACATGTGTGAGACTTTTTGGGAGCCTAGCCGCGTACGGGACCCCAAAAACCAAGCACCGCCTTCAGGCTTTCTAAGGGCGTGAATTTTTGATTTCACTCTTCACTGCCTATCACAGTTTCGGAGGCCATGGAATGCCCAGGTGGCACAAAACCCCCCCAAATGACCCCATTTTGGAAAGTAGACACCCCAAGCTATTTGCTGAGAGGTATAGTGAGTATTTTGCAGACCTCACTTTTTGTCACAAAGTTTTGAAAATTGAAAAAAGAAAAAAAAAAAATGTTTTTTCTTGTCTTTCTTCATTTTCAAAAACAAATGAGAGCTGCAAAATACTCACCATGCCTCTCAGCAAATAGCTTGGGGTGTCTACTTTCCAAAATGGGGTCATTTGGGGGGGGTTTTGTGCCACCTGGGCATTCCATGGCCTCCGAAACTGTGATAGGCAGTAAAGAGTGAAATCAAAAATTTTCACCCTTAGAAATCCTGAAGGCAGTGATTGGTTTTCGGGGTCCCGTACGCGGCTAGGCTCCCAAAAAGTCCCACACATGTGGTATCCCCATACTCAGGAGAAGCAGCTAAATGTATTTTGGGGTGCAATTCCACATAGGCCCATGGCCTGTGTGAGCAATATATCATTTAGTGACAACTTTATGAAAAAAAAAAAAAAAAAAAAAAAAGTGTCACTTTCCCGCAACTTGTGTCAAAATATAAAATATTCCATGGACTCAATATGCCTCTCAGCAAATAGCTTGGGGTGTCTACTTTCCAAAATGGGGTCATTTTGGGGGGTTTTGTGCCACCTGGGCATTCCATGGCCTCCGAAACTGTGATATGCAGTGTAGAGTGAAATCAAAAATTTACACCCTTAGAAATTCTGAAGGCGGTGATTGGTTTTCGGGGCCCCGTACGCGGCTAGGCTCCCAAAAAGTCCCACACATGTGGTATCCCCATACTCAGGAGAAGCAGCTGAATGTATTTTGGGGTGCAATTCCACATAGGCCCATGGCCTGTGTGAGCAATATATCATTTAGTGACAACTTTTTGTAAATATTTTTTTTTTTTTTTTTTTGTCATTTTTCAATCACTTGGGACAAAAAAAAAAAAATATTCAATGGGTTCAACATTCCGCTCAGCAATTTCCTTGGGGTGTCTACTTTCCAAAATGGGGTCATTTGGGGGGGTTTTGTACTGCCCTGCCATTTTAGCACCTCAAGAAATGACATAGGCAGTCATAAACTAAAAGCTGTGTAAATTACAGAAAATGTACCCTAGTTTGTAGACGCTATAACTTTTGCGCAAACCAATAAATATACGCTTATTGACATTTTTTTTACCAAAGACATGTGGCCGAATACATTTTGGCCTAAATGTATGACTAAAATTTAGTTTATTGGATTTTTTTTATAACAAAAAGTAGAAAATATCATTTTTTTTCAAAATTTTCGGTCTTTTTCCGTTTATAGCGCAAAAAATAAAAACCGCAGTGGTGATCAAATACCATCAAAAGAAAGCTCTATTTGTGGGAAGAAAAGGACACAAATTTCGTTTGGGTACAGCATTGCATGACCGCGCAATTAGCAGTTAAAGCGACGCAGTGCCAAATTGGAAAAAGACCTCTGGTCCTTAGGCAGCATAATGGTCCGGGGCTCAAGTGGTTAACTGCAGAGTTTCAGCTTTAATTTGAGGGTATTTACATCCAAATCAGGTGAACAGAGTAGGAATTACAACATTTAGTATATGTGCCTCCCACTTTTTAAGGGACCAAAAGTAATGGGACAGAATAACAATCATCCATCAAACTTTCACTTTTTAATACTTGGTTGCAAATCCTTTGCGGTCGATTACAGCCTGCAGTATGCTTCGGGTCTTCAATAGGGCAGAAAGAACAGCGGCAGACGCTCTCCACGAAGGACACAGCGGGAGACTCCGCCCCGCCATCTTGTCTTCCAAGCCAAAAGAGCAGCGTGCCAGATCATCAGCCGCTGCTAAAATGGCACAGGCACAGGGATCGGAGGAGAATGGAAAGGAGACTAAGTCAGTGGAGGACCCGACTCTCACAATGGATCCAGACATGATAACCAGACCGATCCTGGAAGCTATAAATACAAGTAAGGCGGAACTTGTGGGGCACATAGATCATCTCTCCTCTGAGTGCACTCTGATACGGCATGATCTAGACAAGAACAGAGGCCACCTGACTATGGTGGAGACCAGATTGTCAGGGGTGGAAGATGTCTCTCATACTCAGGGTGCCCAACTATCAGAGCTCCGTGACCAGGACCGTTCCCTGCAGCGTAGGGCGGACGATGCCGAGGATAGGCAGCGGAGGAATAACATCAGAGTGGTGGGGTTACCGGAGGGAGCGGAGGGTAACAAGCCCACTCAGTTCACGGAGCTTTTATTCAAGCAATTGCTATCGCTACAAGACATGCCCCCTACATATGTGGTTGAAAGGGCGCACAGGGTCACCACGGGTAACAGACCCCCAGGAGCTTATCCTAGACCCTTTCTGGTTAGGTTCTTAAACTATCGCGATTGGGACATGATTCTGTCTGAATCCAGAAAGCACCCCAAACTACGCCACGAGAATGCACGTGTGATGTTATTTCCTGACTTCTCGGCTGCAACCCAGCAGCAAGGGCGCTCATTTAATGATGTGCGTAAACGCCTGAGGGAAAAGGAGATTAAATATAGTATGCTATACCCTAGCAGGCTGAGGGTCCAATATACAGGGACAGTAATGTTCTTTGACACCCCAGAAGAAGCAAGTGCATGGATCAATAGAGAACTTTAATAATCTCCGTAATGACCCCAGAGCGGGAATAATGACACTCTCTGTTGCACATGTTGTGCCCTAATGTTTGCAGTTCAAAGACTTGTACTTTTTGAGTCTATTGAGTAATTATTTCTACTCCGGATGAAATCTGGTTTGGTCAGCGAAATGGGGTGGCCGGAAGACCAACTCCTTTCAGTCCCTTCTATGATGCTTTGAGAACTCTTTGGCATTCTGGAAGCTGCACGTACAGGGATTGATTGAATTCTTTGGGACACTGCCTACTGGCCAAGTGCGGGGATGCTGGGGTTTAATGTTGCACCGGTTGTGCCAGGAATTTTGCTGCCAAGAACTTGTATTTTTTTGAGATTATTGCACACTTATCCCTGGAAAGGACGCACTCCAGCTGGGCCACTAGAAGGAGTCGGCCTGAAGATTATTTCTTTTATTTCTTCCCCTTTCCTTATTTTCCTTTGGTCCCCTATAAGGAGCTGTTGGAGAAAGTCACTTTTTGAGTTACTTTGCTGTAATTTAGTCTGCTGATCATTCATTCCTTTCTACTGCTCCACCTACCCTGTACCGGGAGCGAAGTGAGGTTATGCAGTATCAATCAACGAACTGCCGAACTTTCGATTGCAACAGCGGGATTTCCCCGCAATGTTCCGGTTTTGTTTAGGGATTAAGCTATATACCAGTACTTTATTGTTGGGGGTTGTTTACGGTATAATAGCAGGGGAGGGGTTCCTCGTGGTCACAGCACACAAGGCTGACGTCAGCACGCATATTATTCTTTCAGGTCTCTATACATGTGCAACTTTTTCAGAGGGTGGGAAACTGCTGATATTACTGTGTTGGGATAGAACAAATAGATTACATGTCAATGGCGGATGATGTTAAGATCATATCGTGGAATGTTAGGGGGCTCAGTCATAAAGTTAAGAGGGCCTCAATATTTTACTATTTGAAACAAACTAAGCCGCATATCGTCCTCCTGCAGGAGACACACCTAGATGGCAGCAGGGTTCTAGCATTACGGAAACCATGGATCCAAAGGGCCTTGCATTCCACATACTCCTCCTTTGCCAGGGGGGTGTCCATCTTAATTAGTAGAGCCCTCCCTTTCTCAATCCATCAAGTGCTCTCTGACCTGGGGGGTAGATATGTGGTAGTGGTGATAGAAATAGGTTCTCGAAAATTATTGTTGGTTAACATATACAGTGGCTTGCGAAAGTATTCGGCCCCCTTGAACTTTTCAACCTTTTGCCACATTTCAGGCTTCAAACATAAAGATATAAAATTTTTATTTTTTGTGAAGAATCACCAACAAGTGGGACACAATTGTGAAGTGGAACGAAATCTTTTGGATTTTTGAAACTTTTTTAACTAATAAAAAAATGAAAAGTGGGGCGTGCAAAATTATTCGGCCCCCTTGCGTTAATACTTTGTAGAGCCACCTTTTGCTGCGATTACAGCTGCAAGTCGCTTGGGGTAGGTCTCTATCAGTTTTGCACATCGAGAGACTGAAATTCTTGCCCATTCTTCCTTGCAAAACAGCTGGAGCTCAGTGAGGTTGGATGGAGAGCGTTTGTGAACAGCAGTTTTCAGCTCTTTCCACAGATTCTCGATTGGATTCAGGTCTGGACTTTGAATTGGCCATCCTAAAACCTGGATACGTTTATTTGTGAACCATTCCTTTGTAGATTTTGCTGTATGTTTGGGATCATTGTCTTGTTGGAAGATAAATCTCTGTCCCAGTTTCAGGTCTTTTGCAGACTCCAACAGGTTTTTATCCAGAATGGTCCTGTATTTGACTGCATCCATCTTCCCCTCAATTTTAACCATCTTCCCTGTCCCTGCTGAAGAAAAGCAGGCCCAAACCATGATGCTGCCACGACCCCATGTTTGACAGTGGGGATGGTGTGTTGAGTGTGATGAGCTGTGTTGCTTTTAGGCCAAACATATCGTTTTGCATTGTGGCCAAAAAGTTCGATTTTGGTTTCATCGGACCAGAGCACCTTCTTTCACATGTTTGGTGTGTCTCCCAGGTGGCTTGTGGCAAACTTTAGAGGAGACTTTTTATGGATATCTTTGAGAAATGGCTTTCTTCTTGCCACACTTCCATAAAGGCCAGATTTGTGCAGTGTACGACTGATTGTTGTCCTATGGACAGACTCTCCCACCTCAGCTGTAGTTCTCTGCAGTTCATCCAGAGTGATCATGGGCCTCTTGGCTGCATCTCTGATCAGTCTTCTCCTTGTCTGAGCTGAAAGTTTAGAGGGACAGCCAGGTCTTGGTAGATTTGCAGTGGTCTGATACTCCTTCCATTTCAAAATGATCGCTTTCACAGTGCTCCTTGGGATGTTTAAAGCTTGGGAAATCTTTTTGTATCCAAATCCAGCTTTAAACTTCTCCACAACAGTATTACGGACCTGCCTGGTGTGTTCCTTGGTCTTCATGATGCTCTCTGCGCTTTCAACAGAACCCTGAGACTATCACAGAGCAGGTGCATTTATACAGAGACTTGATTACACACAGGTGGATTCTATTTATCACCATCAGTCATTTAGGACAATATTGGATCATTCAGAGATCCTCGCTGAACTTGTGAAGTGAGTTTGCTGCACCGAAAGTAAAGGGGCCGAATAATTTTGCACGCACCACTTTTCAGTTTTTTAATTGCTAAAAAAGTTTAAAATATCCAATAGATTTCGTTCCACTTCACAATTGTGTCCCACTTGTTGGTGATTCTTCACAAAAAATTAAAATTTTATATCTTTATGTTTGAAGCCTGAAATGTGGCAAAAGGTTGAAAAGTTAAAGGGGGCCGAATACTTTCGCAAGCCACTGTATATACCCGCTTCTTTTCAAATTCAATTACTATACAATTTAATGGTTAGGATAGCATCATTCGTTTATCTTCCTATGGTTTTGATGGGGGACTTCAATGTCGTCTTAGATTGGGCACTGGACTCCTCTAATTGAAACAGATTGAGGTCCTTTGAATTAAACAACTAGGCTTCTGTGGCGGGTCTGAGAGCATTGTGGCATTGGAAGCACCCGGCAGATAGATGCTTCTCCCATATATCGACTGCCCACAGATCCTCAGCCAGGATAGATCTAGCTTTGGAGAATGACTCCCTCTTGTCGTTTGTGTCAGACATAGCATATCTACCCGGGGGATTATCAGATCATAACCCTCTTTCCATTACTCTGACTTTTCCGACGGGGGGCGAGGAGGGGGGGTAGAGGCTCTCCCCTGGTTGGTTGCAACATGAGCAAGTATCGACCCAATTAGCGAAATCCACTAAGTTATATTGGTCCATTAACGCTAACTCAGCGGAACCCCGGGTGGTGTGGGTAGCTATTAAAGCAGTCACTAGGGGAAGGTTGTTTAAAGCTGCTTGAATACATGATCACGAGGAACTAGAAATTCTGCAGCGGAAGGAGAGGGAATGTGCAGAGGCTCATGCGGGTTCCCCTACGGGGGCCTCGTATGCGGCTCTTTTAGATGCATGTTGCCTATTACATGTTACAAGTCAGACTAGGTTGGAGATGCAGAAAACAGCTCATACTATCTTTGCAGAAGTTGATAAGAACGGGAAGCTCTTGGCCATGTTAGTTGCAGACTATCACCCGGTCGCAAATATCCCGGTTATCAAAGATAGGGGAGGAACTCTGGTCACCGACCCCGGCTCATTATGCAGGAGTTTGTGGCCTTTTTCTCGTCCCTATATTCCCCCATCCCAACCTACGATGAGTCAGCATTAGATTCCTTACTAGGGGAGTTGTCAATTCCAAAATTAACGGAGCAGGATAGCCTGTTACTCGACGCCGTAATCACGGAGAAGGAAATCCAGAAAGCGATTTTTGCCTTACACCCCAACAAGGCCCCGGGTCCAGATGGATTCCCGGCGGACTTCTATAAGTCCAACGTGGAGTTATTGGCCCCCAGGTTGAACTTGCTTCTAGAGAACTGCCTGGAGAGTGGTACCCTGCCTGATTGTATGCTAGAGGCCTATATGGTCCTCTTGCTTAAACCGGGTAAGGATTCGGCTGAGTGTGCTTCTTATCGCCCCATAGCTCTTTTAAATATGGATTTGAAGATTTTGACCAAAGTATTGGCTTTTAGGTTAGCAAATGTGATCCCATCCATAGTTAACATCGATCAAACAGATTTTATGCCGGGAAAATCTACCGACACGAACCTGAGGAGACTCTTCACCCACTTACAGCTCCACCCAATGGACTCCAGGAGTAGAATAATAGTCTCGATAGATATCGAGAAAGTGTTTGACTCTGTCGACTGGATGTATATGTTCAAAGTCCTGGAGTCCATGGGTTTTGGGTCGCGGTATAGGAAGTGGATATTCATGCTTTATAGCCAACCCAAGGTGGCTATACGAATGGGATCAGCGGTATCTGACTTCTTTGAGGTAGGCAGGGGTGTCCGCTATCCCCAGTCCTCCTTGCCCTCGCCATGGAACCGCTTGCGGTTGCACTTAGGTCATCTGGGGAGATCCAGGCCATTAAAGTGGGCACGATAAATGGGTCTCTGGCATTATACGTGGATGATATGTTGTTGTTCCTTAATGACCCGGGTAAGTCACTGCAGGAGGCATTAGGTATTTTTGACACTTTTGCAAAATTTTACGTATTAAAGGTAAACTGGAGCAAGTCCTCCATTCTTCCCCTAGATGTAGAGACTAAACAAATGGCTGACCCCAGGCTTCCATTACAATGGGTAATGTCCCTCAAATACTTCGGTATTAAGCTCACTGCAAACGTACTTGACTATATGTCCCTTAACTTACTCCTGTTATTAACGTTGCTTAAACAAAAAGTCCAGGCCTGGATAAAACTACCACTGTCCTTGATAGGTAGGATCAGCTTGCTCAAAATGAAGATTCTCCCCGTAATCCTTTACTTCCTACGACATTCACCCATATGAATACCGAAATCTCATTTTAAAAAACTTGATAGCATTGTCACCTCCTTTTTGTGGGCGCCCAAATCCCTAAGAATAGGTATTAAAGTCCTGCAGGAAACTGGGGATCGGGGAGGGTTAGCGGTGCAAGACTGGCAGAAATATTACCTGGCGGGTCAGATGGTGTATGCTCATAGATGGCTTTTGGCAGAGGACGGAGATGCGGCTACAGTGCTGGAGGCAGCACATTTAGGATCGTATGAAAGTTTAAAGGTGGCTTTGTTTCGGGGTACTAAATCAGACCTACCATTGACGTTGTCAATGAAGGCTACGATCAGGGCATGGGAGGCATCGGTTAAGCTAGCATACCTTAGTTATGTGGGAGTGTCCCCATCTACTCCTCTTTGGATGAACCCCAAACGACCCCATTTTTATAGTATGCCAGACCCGGTGATTTGGGCAATTAAGGGGATAAAAACATTAAAGGACATAACTTCCTTCTGGGATCTAATGTCCTTCCCCCAACTTAAATCACGACACGACCTTGAAAATTCATATTTCTTTAGGTTTCTTCAACTCCAACGTGCTTTCCAGTCACAGTTCAGAGAGTTGAGGGTAGAATCTCTGCCTTCGGCTCTTGAAACACTGCTGTCAGATGAAGATCTAGTCAAGCCCCTATCGGTGACATACAAGGAATTCTTCAAGAAAGCGTCACTGGCAATCTCCAAGTGCAGAGAAAAATGGGCGGCAGAGGTTCATGAAATACAGGGGGAGGACTGGGATGAGGTATGGACACAGCCTTTTAAACATTTGGTTTCAGCCAGAGATAGACTGATTCAGTTTAAATTTTTACATAGAAGCTATTACACTCCGGCTAGACTAGCAAAGATTTTTCACACTGTCTCTGATGAGTGCTGGAGATGCTCCCACTTGCCGGCTGATGCTGAACACATATTTTGGAAATGTCCCATGGTGCAACAATTTTGGTCGGAAATCACCTCTTGTATAGCGGAACTTCTGGTAGTAGCTATACCGATGACTGTGAGGGTCTATTTGCTTGAACTGGTGGATGAGGTGTTGCCATCTCGGGCCCTGAGAACCCTTCTCAATATCTTACTGTTTTACAGGAGGAAAGCCATTTTGTTAAACTGGAAGAAACCGGGGGCTCCGGATGTTGTTTTTTGGAAGGGCCTGGTAAGCACCATGTTACCCTATTATAGAACTACTTATGAGGCTAGGGGTTGTAATAAAAAGTTTGACAAAGTCTGGCAAGCATGGTACAAAACCAGTAATACAGCAGGATAGGAATTTGTGTATGGTAAACTTCACGATATATTCCAGGGAGGTTAAGATACCTTAGAATTGGTATAGGATGAGGGTCAATTTTTCTGACGAGTGATGTGTGTATTAACCACTTGCCGACCGCCTCACGCAGATATACTGCGGCAGAATGGCACGGGCAGGCAAAATCACGTACCTCGTACTAGATTGCCTTCCCGCTGGCAGGGGGTCCGATCGGACCCCCCCCCCAGGTGCCAGAGGCGGTCGGCTTTGGTCTGGGAGCGTTCAGAGATGAGGGGGAGGCCATCCATTCGTGGCCTCCCCTCTTGATTGCTCCCAGCCAATCGGATCATTCCCCTGCTTCTGTATAGTACACAGAGGCAGAGGAAATGATGTCATCTCTCCTCGGCTCTGCATTTTCCGTTCCGAGAGAAGAGAAGACTGCAATGTGAGTGTAAAACACACACACATCACTGTAGAACATGCCAGGCACACATAACACCCCCCCTTTACCCCCCGATCCCCCCCGATCACCCCCTAATCACCCCTCCCCCCCCTGTCACACTGACACCAAGCAGTTTTTTCTTTCTGATTACTGCATGGTGACAGTTAGTGTGATAGGGCAGTTAGTGTTAGCCCCCTTTAGGTCTAGGGTACCCCCCTAACCCCTCCTAATAAAGTTTTAACCCCTTGATCACCCCCCGTCGCCAGTGTCGCTAAGTGATCATTTTTCTGATCACTGTATTAGTGTCGCTGGTGACGCTCGTTAGGGAGGTAAATATTTAGGTTCGCCGTCAGCGTTTTATAGCGACAGGGACCCCCATATACTACCTAATAAATGTTTTAACCCCTTGATTGCCCCCTATTTAACCCTTTCACCACTTATCACCGTATAACTGTTACAGGTGACACTGGTTAGTTAATTTTTTATAGTGTCAGGGCACCCGCCGTTTATTACCGAATAAAGGTTTAGCCCCCTGATCGCCCGGCGGTGATATGCGTCGCCCCAGACAGCATCAGATTAGCGCCAGTACCGCTAACACCCACGCATGCAGCATACGCCTCCCTTAGTGGTATAGTATCTGAACGGATCAATATCTGATCCGATCAGATCTATACTAGCGTCCCCAGCAGTTTAGGGTTCCCAAAAACGCAGTGTTAGCGGGATCAGTCCAGATACCTGCTAGCACCTGCGTTTTGCGCCTCCGCCCAGCCCAGCCCACCCAAGTGCAGTATCGATCAATCACTGTCACTTACAAAACACTAAACGCATAACTACAGCGTTCGCAGAGTCAGGCCTGATCCCTGCGATCGCTAACAGTTTTTTTGGTAGCGTTTTGGTGAACTGGCAAGCACCAGCCATAGGCAGTGTCAGGTTAGTGCCAGTAGCGCTAACACCCACGCACGCACCGTACATCTCCCTTAGTGGTATAGTATCTGAACGGATCAAAATCTGATCTGATCAGATCTATACTAGCGTCCCCAGCAGTTTAGGGTTCCCAAAAATGCAGTGTTAGCGGGATCAGCCAAGATACCTGCTAGCACCTGCGTTTTGCCCCTCCGCCCAGCCCAGCCCACCCAAGTGCAGTATCGATCGATCACTATCACTTACAAAACACTAAACGCATAACTGCAGCGTTCGCAGAGTCAGGCCTGATCCCTGCGATCGCTAACAGTTTTTTTGGTAGCATTTTGGTGAACTGGCAAGCGCCAGCGGCCTAGTACACCCCGGTCGTAGTCAAACCAGCACTGCAGTAACACTTGGTGACGTGGCGAGTCCCATAAGTGCAGTTCAAGCTGGTGAGGTGGCAAGCACAAGTAGTGTCCCGCTGCCACCAAGAAGAAGACAAACAGGCCCGTAGTGCCCATAGTGCCCTTCCTGCTGCATTCGCCAATCCTAATTGGGAACCCACCACTTCTGCAGCACCCGTACTTCCCCCATTTACATCCCCAACCAAATGCAGTCGGCTGCATGAGAGGCATTTTCTTTATGTCCTCCCGAGTACCCCTACCCAATGAACCCCCCCAAAAAAGATGTCGTGTCTGCAGCAAGCACGGATATAGGCGTGACACCTGCTATTATTGTCCCTCCTGTCCTGACAATCCTGGTCTTTGCACTGGTGAATGTTTTGAACGCAACCATTCACTAGTTGAGTATTAGCGTAGCGTACAGCATTGCACAGACTAGGCACACTTTCACAGGGTCTCCCAAGATGCCATCGCATTTTGAGAGACCCGAACCTGGAACCGGTTACAGTTATAAAAGTTACAGTTACAAAAAAGTGTTAAAAAAAAAAACACAAAAAAATATATAAAATAAAAAAAAATAGTTGTCGTTTTATTGTTCTCTCTCTCTCTCTATTGTTCTGCTCTTTTTTACTGTATTCTATTCTGCAATGTTTTATTATTATGTTTTATATAATAATAGTATTTATATTTATGTTTCAGGTATGCAATTTTTTATACTTTACCGTTTACTGTGTTTTATTGTTAACCATTTTTTTTTGTCTTCAGGTACGCCATTCATGACTTTGAGTGGTTATACCAGAATGATGCCTGCAGGTTTAGGTATCATCTTGGTATCATTCTTTTCAGCCAGCAGTCAGCTTTCATGTAAAAGCAATCCTAGTGGCTAATTAGCTTCTAGACTGCTTTTACAAGCAGTGGGATGGAATGCCCCCCCCCACCATCTTCCGTGTTTTTCTTTGGCTCTAATGTCTCAACAGGGAACCTGAGAATGCAGCCGGTGATTCAGCCAGCTGACCATAGAGCTGATCAGAGACCAGAGTGGCTCCAAACATCTCTATGGTCAAAGAAACCGGAAGCTACGAGCATTTTATGACTTAGGTTTCGCCGGATGTAAACAGCGCCATTGGGAAATTGGGAAAGCATTTTATCACACCGATCTTGGTGTGGTCAGATGCTTTAAGGGCAGAGGAGAGATCTAGGGTCTAATAGACCCCAATTTTTTCAAAAAAGAGTACACGTCACTACCTATTGCTATCATAGAGGATATTTACATTCCCTGAGATAACAATAAAAATGATTTTTTTTTTTAAAAATGAAAGGAACAGTTTAAAAATAAGATAAAAAAGCAAAAAAATACTTAAAAAAAAAAAGCACCCCTGTCTGTAGGGCATTTGCTTTAAAAAAATATATAATTTTTGGGGGTTCAAAGTAATTTTCTTGCAAAAAAAATTAATTTTTTCATGTAAACAAAAAGTGTCAGAAAGGGCTTTGTCTTCAAGTGGTTAGAAGAGTGGGTGACGTGTGACATAAGCTTCTAAATGTTGTGCATAAAATGCCAGAACAGTTCAAAACCCCCCCAAATTACCCCATTTTGGAAAGTAGACACCCCAAGCTATTTGCTGAGAGGCATGTCGAGTCCATGGAATATTTTATATTGTGACACAAGTTGCGGGAAAGAGACAAAATTTTTTTTTTTTTGCACAAAGTTGTCACTAAATGATATATTGCTCAAACATGCCATGGGAATATGTGAAAATACACCCCAAAATACATTCTGTTGCTTCTCCTGAGTACGGGGATACCACATGCGTGAGACTTTTTGGGAGCCTAGCCGCGTACGGGACCCCGAAAAACCAAGCACCGCCTTCAGGCTTTCTAAGGGCGTAAATTTTTGATTTCACTCTGTTTTTTCTTGTCTTTCTTCATTTTCAAAAACAAATGAAAGCTGCAAAATACTCAACACCGTTCACCTGATTTGGATGTAAATACCCTAGAAATTAAAGCTGAAAGTCTGCAGTTAAAGCACATCCTGTTCGTTTTATTTCAAATCCACTGTGATGGTACATAAAGCCAAAAAGATTAGAATTGTGTCGATGTCCCAATATTATGGACCTGACCGTATCCTTTTGTTATGTAGAATATAACTGGTTTGGTCAGACCCTGGTCTGGTCAATATCGCAGCCCTAATACTGTATGTGTGTGTCACATATATACAGCTGGTAAAATAAGTATTGAACACGTCACCATTTTTCTAGGTAAATATATTTCTGTTTAAATTCTTTTTATTCAATTTAGAAAAAATACAAAACAATCAAAAACACAGGTAGTATTGCTAAAAAAAGGAAAGGAAAACCATTAAAAGTGCCAAGGGATTCCATATACCCCACAATATACATACAATTACCAACTTGAAATACATAGAAAGAATAAAGAGGTATAAGACTAATAGGGGGGAAGGGGACCCCCTTTAAAATAGATACCTTTTCTGGTCTTCCTCCCAACTGTGGTCTAAAGTCCACCCGATCTCTTCATCTAGTCCCTAACCCCCCCCCCCCCTCCCAAGTAATAGAGAGAAAAAAAAGGGGAGAACCATTATAGCAAAACATAAACCTATTATTATTATTATTTATAATAATTAAGAGGGAAGTACCAGGGAGACCCCTATGTGGCTACCTCTCTGATTCTACCTGTCACTTACCATACTGTGCTCTCATATCCTTCCACCCATTCCAGCCCCTTTTTGGGCATTCAGTGAAAATATTACCTATACCCGATTACTATAAGATCCCTTTCACACTGCGGGCGTTAGTGGTAAAGCGCCGCTGGTTTTAGTGGCGCTTTACCGCTTTTATAGCGGCACTTTTTGCCGCCGCTAGCGGGGGACTTTTAAACCTCCCTAGTGGCTGAGGAAAGAGTTAATAACGTCCGTTTTGTGGTGCTGCCCATTCATTTCAATGGACAGGGGTGGTGGAGGAGTGGTGTATACACCGCTCCAGCACTGCCCTAAAGATGGTGCTTGCAGGACTTTTCCTGTCCTGCAAACACACCACCCCAGTGTGAAAGCACTCGGGCTTTCACACTGGGGTGGCTTGAGAGATGCTTTTCAGGCTCTATTTTTAGCTCTAAAGCGCCCTAGTGGAAAAGGGGTCTAAGTGAGAGAAAAAAAAAAAAGATGGAAGAGACCCTGCACACTCCTAAGTCTCCAACCTGTGACCTCACACACAAAAAAACACCCCACAAAAATCAGAAGCAAAACCATAGAAAAAATAAAATAAAAAATACGTGAGCTATTTGTTGTTGACCAGGGAGAGCTTCCTATTGCTACCGCCCCAATTCTACCCTGGACATACCCTGTTCCCTTATCCATCCCCCAATCCCACACTCCCTTACATATATTCACCCATTCAAGCCCGATAATGGTGTACTATCTCAGTGAGCAAAATCATGGTTTCAAGTTTCTGTGGAAGAGAAAAAAAAAGTGGGGAGAGGAGGAAAAAAAAGGAGGATGGACAAAGGAAAGATACGTATCTTTTTAACATATTAGAAAGTTTCCTCCGTCTCACCCTCCCTCCTCTCCCTCAATTATATTCTCATTACCCATACATCTTATATAAACTGAGGATTGTTTGAATGCAAACCAACTTATCCAAAATTTCATACAACCTGGAGAAGAGTCATTTTGCAGGTGTATTAATTCCTCCATTAATCTAGTACTATCTATTTCTCTAAGCCAATCCATCATAGTTAGTATTTTCTTTGACTTCCAATATTTTGGGATTAGTATTTTTGCTGCATTCAACAGGAATGGAATAATAGATGTTCTATATTTTTCCCTTGGTTCACCTGGGGCATGAAACAGACATTGCCAAGGGTCTTGCCCAACTTCAGAATTGCTGATCATCTTAAATTCAAGACTTGGTGGCAATGCCACCATATATGGGCATGTGTTCCTTTGCCCCCACACTCCCTCCAACACAGGGATGACACATCTGGGTTAATCTTGTGTAACTTTGATGGAACATAGTACCATTTACAGTGGGGACAGAAAGTATTCAGACCCCCTTAAATTTTTCACTCTGTTATATTGCAGCCATTTGCTAAAATCATTTAAGTTCATTTTTTTTCCTCATTAATGTACACACAGCACCCCATATTGACAGAAAAACACAGAATTGTTGACATTTTTGCAGATTTATTAAAAAAGAAAACCTGAAATATCACATGGTCCTAAGTATTCAGACCCTTTGCTGTGACACTCATATTCTCAGGTGCTGTCCATTTCTTCTGATCATCCTTGAGATGGTTCTACACCTTCATTTGAGTCCAACTGTGTTTGATTATACTGATTGGATTTGATTAGGAAAGCCACACACCTGTCTATATAAGACCTTACAGCTCACAGTGCATGTCAGAGTAAATGAAAATCATAAGGTCAAAGGAACTGCCTGAAGCTCAGAGACAGAATTGTGGCAAGGCACAGATCTAGCCAAGGTTACAGAAAAATTTCTGCTGCACTTAAGGTTCCTAAGAGCACAGTGGCCTCCATAATCCTTAAATGGAAGACGTTTGGGACGACCAGAACCCTTCCTTGAGCTGGCCGTCCGGCCAAACTGAGCTATCAGGGGAGAAGAGCCTTGGTGAGAGAGGTAAAGAAGAACCCAAAGATCACTGTGGCTAGCTCCAGAGATGCAGTCGGGAGATGGGAGAAAGTTGTAGAAAGTCAACCATCACTGCAGCCCTCCACCAGTCAGGAAGCCTCTCCTCAGTGCAAGACACATAAAAGCCTGCATGGAGTTTGCTAAAAAAAAACCCTGAAGAACTTTAAGATGGTGAGAAATAAGATTCTCTGGTCTGATGAGACCAAGATAGAACTTTTTGGCCTTAATTCTAAGCGGTATGTGTGGAGAAATGCAGGCATTGCTCATCACCTGTCCAATACAGTCCCAACAGTGAGGCATGGTGGTGGCAGCATCATGCTGTGGGGGTGTTTTTCAGCTGCAGGGACAGGACGACTGGTTGCAATCGAGGGAAAGATGATTGCAGCCAAGTACAGGGATATCCTGGACGAAAACCTTCTCCAGAGTGCTCAGGATCTCAGACTGGGCCGAAGGTTTACCTTCCAACAAGACAATGACCCTAAGCACACAGCTAAAATAACGAAGGATTGGCTTCACAACAACTCCGTGACTGTTCTTGAATGGCCCAGCCAGAGCCCTGACTTAAACCCAATTGAGCATCTCTGGAGAGACCTAAAAATGGCTGTCCACCAACGTTTACCATCCAACCTGACAGAACTGGAGAGGATATGCAAGGAGGAATGGCATAGGTGTGAAAAACTTGTTGCATCTTTCCCAAAAAGACTCATGGCTGTATTAGATCAAAAGGGTATGTAACAATAACTCTCGGTGGAGCTGCTGGTTTAAGTGGGCTTGTTACCTTCACTCTCATTCCCTCTGTTTCACCGGCACCGGGTCTAGGGTTCCGTTGAGTTTACCTCTGGACGACACATGCACCAACACTTGAGTACGTTTTCAATGCTTTATTTAACCATCAACGAAGGAAGTAGCAGGAAAGAGGCAGAAGGAGAACTGCAGAGGAAAACTCAAATACCTTTTTAGTAAGATTCTTGACAAATGTCCTTGGGGTTGTATATTTCAGTAGAATGCACTCCCTTGGTGGAACACACTCCTTGCACGCCTGGATAGGCCTCTCTCACTAGCCTAGCAGCCAGTACGTAGCATGAACAAAAGTCTCTGCCACAGACTTATTTGGGATAAACCCGTACGAACCTCTGCCACAGGATGTATTGGTTTTCTTGTGGTGAATGTCAGTCACAGTGCTTGAACCTCCTCCCTTTGGATAGACAGCTCAGGACCATTCCTCGGCCGCTGTGGTAGGCCCCAGACAAGCTTCTGGGCCCACCCCTGCGCCGCAGCAACGTGGGCCTCCAGAACGGAGGACCATAAGATAGCTCTCTGACGCATACCTGTAGGCCAGGAGGGCCAGCAGGTGGCTGTAAAACAAACCTCAAAATATGGCGTCTGTCCCATAAATACCCTCGCCCAGAATGCAACTCGGAGGACCACCTCCACCGAGTTGTCTCCAGGATAGAAGAGCATCCATACGCTTAGACAAGTTGCCTTTCCAACACTAGCCAGCGGTAACAGCGACACCCACGGCTCAGTATGGAAACACACGCAACATCAGCCAAGCTGAAACAGAGGCAAATCTAACCTTCCTAACGAACAAGTTACTAAATTTACCTATCAGATGGTTGATCGCAAATCTACCAGCGCTACATACTCCCCCCACTATAGTAGACGTTGTCCCCATCGTCTGTCCAAAACACAATGACAGCAACTCCCAAGCCTGGGAGTAGGTATTTGAGCTTTTAATAACTTGGATAGACAAAGAGAGAAAGAAAGACAGTGGAAAGATATTATAAAACTTACATCTATAAAACATTATGTTCACATCCGCAAACAAAACCATCCTATGACTGTACATAACCTCACTATCTATCTAGCTGAAAAGCCTCCCAGCTTGATAGGAGATCCAATAATTCCTGAAAAGGAAAACTTATTAAACACATACTGTACAATATCAGGAGCAAAGCCTCATTTTTAGAGAAAATTAGCCTCTCTTCCCATCATCTAGTATCAAAAAAAAGAAAAAATCTTAAGGAGTCCATCCCTGTATACTCTCTTTAAATGGAAAAGTCCAGCTAGCGAAGAGTCTTTAAATTTGAAGACGTCAAGATGAACATTATATTTTGATCACGAAGATCTCTATACACTGATACTAACTAACTAACCCAAAGTTCTTTTGTCCAGAGTCACCAATAAAACCGGGGATCTGGCAATGTCAGTGTCTTTCCAGTTTTATCCACTGTGGTAATGAAATAGACAATGTCATCTTTTCCGGGCCTGCAGATGACCACTTTGTCAGCATAGATGTGCCGACCGAAGTTCCAGTGCATAAAACATCCACTAAAACGTTCATCCATTTTAACAGAACATCCAGTCATTCGGAAAGGCTTAGGCACAGACAAATAGTCCCAAACAGCTTCACTGTACCAAAGTTCCCGGTTAAGTTCAATCACTTGCATTATATCCTGAGGCACATAAGGGAACTCCAAACCATACTCTGCAGCTACACGCTTGCTTAACATTCTCTGCAAACGTGCAAGTTTGGGCAAAGATCTGTCCTTCCCCATACCAGGCGGCACACAGGAATCCAATGATTTTCTCACCATAGACCCAGCCGGTGTCTGCAGTGAACCAGCAACCTTCGACAAAGTCTCGGCAGCAGCACTGTGCGGCTCCACACAGGGTGACGTCTTCCCAGAACTCAGGGCTGTCCATTCAGGGAAGGTCATAGCAGAGGCGACATCTTCACCTTGTGACCACAACAGCTCTTGTGACATAGTCTCAAATAAGTATAATCACCGGAAAGATCCGACATGGATTCCATTTCCGAATCTCCCAACTCTTCTGCTGGCAGATATTTATTTACAGTCCCAGATACATTCCCCATCAGTGGCTTACCTGTTCCTGACATGGACTTTGGTAGCTCTGGTTCAGGTAACCTCTGGGGTAGGCCTCGACCACGGCCGCAGGAAGCCTTCACATATCCCACCTTCCTTTGAGCAGGTACAACAGGAGTAGGTGTAGTGGATGCAGAAATCACAGTAATGTCCCCTGATGAGACAACAGCAGCAGTGTCTCTCTCCAGAACATTGTCAGTAACAACAGGCGAAGTGACGGCCTGCCATTCTCTCTCTGTAGTAGTAGCAGCTTCTACTGTGGCGATACCTGTTGCCCAATAAATTCGATAAGCACGGGGCGAGGTGGTAGGTTGCTCCACCACAAACAAGTACTCTCCACATTGCGGACATCGGCCAAATGGACGAAGATGCACAGCCGGTCCTTCACATCGGTGGCAGATCATGCCCAGTCCCTCAATATCTCCTGAGGTGTACAGAACAAACCTCCCCTGCGGCTTCAACCGAACTCCAGTATCCGTAAGCAGGGCTCCGGTCAATACAGTATTCAACACGGTGCTTGCAGGGAACATTCTCGGTCCCATAATTGGCTGCATCGCCGGAAAAGACATGGCCACACTCTGATTTTCTCAGCACGATCACGAGGCCTCGCTCTTCCTCTAGCGCCAAGCACATACATGCTTTCCACGTGGTATCAAGTAGGGTAGGCTCCTCCCACTTGTTCTTTTGATCACGTAGTTCCCGGGCCTTCACTGGCGCCTGCCATATACGCACTCAGAAATAAAGTCCTGCAGTTTAACCCCTTCTCTTCCTGTAAGATTTTTTTTTTTTTCAAAGTCCAGTTCTCACCATAAACTCCCGATGAAACACTTCTCTGGGTTGCGAGAATTGACGGTCAACAAATCCCGGACGACGCCCCCACATGTAGCAATAACTCTCGGTGGAGCTGCTGGTTTAAGCAGGCTTGTTACCTTAACTCTCCTTCCCTCTGTTTCACCGGCACCGGGTCTAGGGTTCCGTTGAGTTTACCTCTGGACGACACACGCACCAATACTTGAGTAAGTTTTCAATGCTTTATTAAAACATCAACGAAGGAAGTAGCAGGAAAGAGGCAGAAGGAGAACTGCAGAGGAAAACTCAAATACCTTTTTAGTAAGATTCTTGACAAATGTCCTTGGGGTTGGATATTTCAGTAGAATGCACTCCCTTGGTGGAACACACTCCTTGCACGCCTGGATAGGCCTCTCTCACTAGCCTAGCAGCCAGTACGTAGCACGAACAAAAGTCTCTGCCACAGACTTATTTGGGATAAACCCGTACAATTCTCTGCCACAGGATGTATTGGTTTTCTTGTGGTGAATGTCAGTCACAGTGCTTGAACCTTCCAGGGGTCCTCCCCTGGGATCTACTCGGTTGTCCAGCTTTCTCCCTTTGGATAGACAGCTCAGGACCATTCCTCGGTCGCTGTGGTAGGCCCCAGACAAGCTACTGGGCCCACCCCTGCTCCGCAGCAACGTGGGCCTCCGGAACGGAGGACCACGAGATAGCTCTCTAACGCATACCTGTCGGCCAGGAGGGCCAGCAGGTGGCTGTAAAACGAACCTCAAAATATGGCGTCTGTCCCATAAAAATACCCTCGCCCAGAATGCAACTCGGAGGACCACCTCCACCGAGTTGTCTCCGGGACAGAAGAGCATCCATGCGCTTAGACACGTTGCCTTTCCAACACTAGCCAGCGGTAACAGCGACACCCACGGCTCAGTATGGAAACACACGCAACATCAGCCAAGCTGAAACAGAGGCAAATCTAATCTTCCTAACGAACAAGTTACTAAATTTACCTATCAGATGGTAGATCGCAAATCTACCAGCACTACAGGTGCTTCTACTAAATACTGAGCAAAGGGTCCGAATACTTTGGACCATGTAATATTTCAGTTTTTCTTTTTTAATAAATCTGCAAAAATGTCAACAATTCTGTGTTTTTCTGTCAATATGGGGTTCTGTGTGTACATTTATGAGGAAAAAAATTAACTTAAATGATTTTAGCAAATGGCTGCAATATAACAAAGAGTGAAAAATTTACTAACTACCCACTGTAGTTAGCAGTTTATAATTCATTTCTTTTATTATATATAGATATCTAAATATATATATATATATATAGATATCTATATATATCTATATATCTATAGATTCTATATATATATATATATATATATATATATATATATATATATATATATATATAGAGAGAGAGAGAGAGAGAGAGAGAGAGAGAGAGAGAGAGAGAGATATCTATTAATAGATATATATATATAAAATCTATAACTTTTATGTTTTAAAGCTTCTGGGAGGGGTTGATAAAGTAGGCATCCCTGAAACGTACCATTGACAAGCGCAAAAGACTGCAACAGGGTCCCATTCTCCAGTATTTGAGCCGTTGGTCTGGAGAACAATGCCTCCATCCACTTATACATATGCAGACCCAAGCCAACATATCACAGTGTTGAGAGCATATAATCCCAGTCCAGTCAAAAGTCTTTTCGGCATCAATTGATAGAAAAAGTACTGGTTTCTTTCCTTTTCTAGCTCTGTTCATTAGGAGAAGAGTTCTCAATACATTATCCATGGCTTTCCTCCCAAGGATAAAGCCTACTTGGTCTTTCTCTATCCGTCTGACAGAAAAGGTTCTCAATCTCTGAGAGAATTTTTTTGCATATACAGTAATTTAATATCTTCATTAATGAAAAATATTGGCCTGAAGCTAGAGCACAATGTTGAATCTTTCCCTTTCTTGAGAAGAAGTGTTATACTGTATATAGGTCTCTAAAGCGTCGCCAACCCCCCCCACCATGACATAGAAGTATGTCAGAAAATGTGGTATTAGAATCCTTCTAAACAAACGTGAGGATATTACTCATTTATACACTTTTTCATGCCATCTTTATTTTTATTTTTTCATCATTTTTATCTTTTCATTTTTTGTTTTTATTTTTATTTATATTTAATTTTCTTTTTCTTTATTATTTTTTTCCATTCGCATTTACATTTTATTTTCAATCTACCAAACTATTTATTTCAACTACATCCCCAAATTTTCAAATGTAAAATAAACATTTACCATAATTTTTTCATATATCTATGTACATACACTCAATTACATCCTTCTTTAACTATCCATTCATTGGTTCAACTGCTTTATTCTAGATATATATTATTATTTGTATTAATACTTATATTTATTATCTATATTTATACTTATATTTATTTAGTTTTTACTTTTGTTTACTTTGATTACTACTTTCCACACGTGCATATATCCATCTAAGACAGTTTTTACCAAAATCTGTGCGCCACGTCATATGACGTCCACCCAGAAAGAGAGCCGCACTGTCCCTCTGTCATTTTGACGTTGGGCGGGTGGCAAATGATTTAAATGTCACTTTTTTTCTTTATAGATGTCGGTTTTGCTGCAGCAGGTTCTACACACAATATAGGTGTATCTAAAGAGGGGGGAATCGTGGGACTTTATATGAGGCCAGGGCATCCGCCGTAGATAGCCTCCATCCCTATTGAATAAATGAAGAAAGGGAATTGGGACTTTCTATGAAGCATGCGGCCGAATTGAACAACATGAGCAGAGAATGACTGGTGGGTGTACAGAGATAAAGATAATTAACCCAATCACATAGTGTTATGGCATGTACATAGTAACATAACATGAACCAGTAACCTGATTATACCATTTATTGGATATAGCAATCATATAGTAACAAAAGTAACATAGGTAACATGAATGGTACATGACATTAACAACATGATAAAAAAGAGAGGGCGGCCACCAGATATACATTTCTGTGTTCACGCATTTATAATAAGTTCATAAAATCATTGGTAAAGGCCAATATAAAACAGTAAAATCATAAACATGTTGTAGAATATCACTCTTGGATAAAATTAGTATTAAGGGCATCTCTATAGCTCGATGTGTTTCATGGATACCTCCAATCTTCAGGAGCAGATGCAATAATCTATAAACATAACATAAAGTAAGTTGGTAAAACTGGCCGATTTAACAAAAGGGAAATTGTCACATATAGGGGCTAGAGAGTCAGGGAGAGCAGAAGTATTAATGAATAGTAATGATGTTATGAATATAACACCCATAGACAACTTACAATTGAGCTGTGATGGCATGCGACAGCGCAATGGGCCAGGACCCACTGGGGAACAGTCATCCTCCCGGGAGCTGAGGCAGCACAACCCATGGATAAGAATGGAGAAATAACGCGTGGGAGGGAGATAACTGAGGGGTGGCAGCCCAAATACCTACAAAGTGAGGAGTGTAAACATAAAATAATAAGAATAAAATAAAATAAAGATAGTGAAAGAAAGTATGAGCAAGAAAGGGGTAGTGCTGATGTATGTTGGAAAATAAGTGATAAAGAGCGGGGAAGATCACATCGTAATCCATGATAGTATACCAATTAGGGTTGTCCCGATACCACTTTTTTAGGACCGAGTACAAGTACCGATACTTTTTTTCAAGTACTCGCCGATACCGATTACCGATACCTTTTTTTTTTATGTCACGTGACAGTGTGTTTTTTTTTACAGTGCTTTTTTTTTGGGGGGGGGGGTGAACGGTGTATGTGTGTGTGTTTTTTTTTTATTTACAATTTTTATTTTTTACAATAATATTTTTTTTATTCTTTATTGTGTTTTTTTTTTTTTTTTAAATCAGCCCTGTTGGGGGGCTTTGGTAAGATATCAGGGGTCTTGACAGACCTCTGATATCTCCCCCTTGAGACAGAGAAAGAGACAGAGGATAGAGATTCCCCAGTCCCTTTCTCTGCAGCCTCAGCTGCACTGAGAATGAATGGAGAGAAGACAGTGGCTCCTCTCCATTCATAAACTGACACATCGTAATCACAGGAGATTACAATGTTTCAGTTATGTGAATGGACAGAGTCAGCTGACTCTGTCCATTCACAAAGGAAGGAGGAGGGGGACGG
This sequence comes from Lithobates clamitans, assembly GCA_037952925.1. Taxonomy (NCBI): domain Eukaryota; kingdom Metazoa; phylum Chordata; class Amphibia; order Anura; family Ranidae; genus Lithobates; species Lithobates clamitans. Next base: position 1,201,463 of record JBBGZY010000668.1, on the reverse strand, counting down.
CGGAACGGAGGGGGAGAACGGAGGGGGACAGAGAAGAAGAGGGGAACAGAGGGGACAGCGGAGAGGCACAGCAGAATGGAGGGGACAGCGGAGGGGGACAGAAGAGGAGAGAGGAACGGAGGGGACAGCGGAGAGGCACCGAGAAGGAGAGAGGAACGGAGGAGGATGCAGTGACAGTCAGCGGTGAGCGATCACTGCTGTTTGTCACTAAAGCAGCTGAAAGCCGGCGGGGGGAGAATCTTGTAACTCCCCCACGCGCCGATCACAGCTGTCCTCTAGGTATCGGGGGAAGCATCGGGAGCATTTGCCCGAGTACAAGTACTTGGGCAAATTCTCAGTATCGGGACAAACCTAATACCAATAATAACTATAATAAAGGTATTATAACAAAGGTTGGGTGATCTCCTGGTAGACATAAGTGATAAAATATGATGGTGCTCCGTATTAGTGCAGTAGTAATGAAGAATGCACTAGCAACTTATCCAATTACCTAACAATGTAAAAATGTAAAAGGGGATTGTATCAAAGGGTGATCACCTGAATATAGCAAGAGTTCCCGTGTGGCCTGACTGGTGCTGCTGTAGCGGTGAACACCGCTCAACAAAGATCCAACTATTTTGCATGGGGTGGAGTGTAAAATACATTCCCAGGTGTCCAATGGGTGTCCGCCAACGTCACGCAGGACGGCTGACTGGGGGGAGAAGGCGCCCGTACCCAAGCGGAAAAGAACCGCCCGGCATAAGGCGCCAAAATTCCCCCATAAAGAACCGCCCAGATTAGAAAAGCAGCGCGCGGCGTCATGACGTCATCTCGACGTCACACGCGGGACGCTGAATGCGTGGCGCCGATGCACAGTAAGGATGTCCACCCGATCGCCCGCGTCAACTAGGGCGGAGGGGGAAGAGGAGGGTCCCAAGTGTGCATCGCAGCTCCCGGGAAGGAAACCCCCAAAGTGGTGCCCAACGGCCCAGTCCACTATCACAGCACAACCACAGACATCAAGAAGGAGTGTATCTATCTGGGAACATAGCAGAGTAAATAAAATCACTCTCCTAACCCCTCAAGAGTACAAACTATTGGCCAGAAAACACAAGAGAGATAAATAGTATTAATTATAATAAATAGACTATTAATGGACAATACCAAGAATAGGAAATATAAATAGTAGTCGGGAACGCAGGCTTCCATCCCTAATATATGTATCTAAAGAGGGGGGAATCGTGGGACTTTATATGAGGCCAGGGCATCCGCCGTAGATAGCCTCCATCCTTATTGAATAAATGAAGAAAGGGAATTGGGACTTTATATGAAGCATGCGGCCGAATTGAACAACATGAGCAGAGAATGACTGGTGGGTGTACAGAGATAAAGATAATTAACCCAATCACATAGTGTTATGGCATGTACATAGTAACATAACATGAACCAGTATCCTGATTATACCATTTATTGGATATAGCAATCATATAGTAACAAAAGTAACATAGGTAACATGAATGGTACATGACATTAACAACATGATAAAAAAGAGAGGGCGGCCACCAGATATACATTTCTGTGTTCACGCATTTATAATAAGTTCATAAAATCATTGGTAAAGGCCAATATAAAACAGTAGAATCATAAACATGTTGTAGAATATCACTCTTGGATAAAATTAGTATTAAGGGCATCTCTATAGCTCGACGCGTTTCATGGATACCTCCAATCTTCAGGAGCAGATGAAATTAACTATAAACATAACATAAAGTAAGTTGGTAAAACTGGCCGATTTATCAAAAGGGAAATTGCCACATATAGGGGCTAGAGAGGCAGGGAGAGCAGAAGTATTGATGAATAGCAACGATGTTATGAATATAACACCCATAGACAACTTACAATTGAGCTGTGATGGCATGCGACAGCGCAATGGGCCAGGACATATAGACAATATAGATGTGCCGCAAGCAGACTAAGGGCACCACCCAGGCACTATAATCCTGCTGGTTCCCTAATGACAGGCGCTCCTGTCCCTGTGTTTTATTTTAAAAAAGTCTTATTTACCGGATTTAGATCGGTCACTGGCTGGCTGTCACCTCTGCTCGGCTGACAGATGCAGTGGGCGGGGCCGAGATTCCACCGCTGACGGCAGCCGGGACGCAAGGAGGACAAGTTAGCGAGAGCGGGGCAATCACATGACTGCGGGGAGCCGCTCTGAAATACAGTAAAGAAAGGCAATTTATAAAATTAAACACAGAGGCAGGAGCACCTGTTATTAGGGAACCAGCAGTGTTAAATACATTTTAAACAGTTATGAGAGCAGCAGGAGCTGAGGGGATGGGCACTGTAGCTGTTAACATAACATGAAGAAATTAATTATTCCAGCACTACCTGTGGCTACAGGGATGAGGATACTAGTTGCAGCAAACACCCGATTGGTCAACCAAAACCAACAAAATAAATAGGATAAAAATCAATAATTGGTGTTGCGCTCTAAGTAATAACTAAAATAACAGTAATATATAGAAAGTATGGTGGGAACCAAAGTAAATAAAAAGTGGACACATATAAGATCAAATCCTAAATTCTGATCAAACAATGGTATAGACAACCACTAAACATAAATACAATGCAAGTGATGAAAGTGACATATGATGTTCAAATCGATTAATAAAAATGGGCTAATAATTACAAATGTCCAAATATAAAACTCTTTAAATAAATATAAAAGTGCTCCAATCAAAAATAGTGCGCATATAAGCAAGTGAACTGAAGCTGTGAAGTGCTGCTCCAGTTGGCACTCTGTGCAGAGAATGCGAACAGTGACTTGGTGGTTCATCCCTTCATTGCAATTACACCTTTGTGTGGATTAGCCCCTTACCTTGCGCATACAGTAATATCACTAAAAAAACACTGCAATTAGATGTATACACTAAAAAAAAGAAAAAGTGTCTCCTAAAGGAGTAAATGAGTGAAAAAACAGCAAAAAGAGGTCAATGTGCAAAATGCAATAAAGTGACAATGTGCAATAAAGTGTCCAAGATGCACAAATAACTGAAAATATATTAAATAAATGTGCAAAATAGCTAAAGTGTCAAAATAATTCCTCCAATAACGTGAAATAATAATGCATCATACATCCACAAATCACAAAAATGTGAATAAATCCCCCCAAAAATATATATATGAATGATGATGATAAATGTAGCATTATTTATCATCATCATCATTCATATATATATATATATATATATATATATATATATATATATATATATATATATATATATATATATATATATATATATATATATATATATATTTATATATTTATATATTTCTGGGGGGGGATTTATTCACATTTCTATATGCGTGAAATCACTTTATTCAACTTTATCAGTTATAGTGTTTGTGATACACTTAGATTTTGCTGCATTTGATTTACTATTTATCACTTCTATTCTGCCACTAGTCACATTTTAATCACTCTCAGTAGCGCAAGAGACACATCCACATGTTTAGCCCCTTACCTTACCGCTGTAAGGTAACAGTGTGAGGAATTCAAATAGCAGCGAGCGAAATCCAGACTCCTGTAGTAGATAAAGGAACACAGGGGGAGGGGGACACCTAAAATTCATCCAAGTTAGGTTTAGGGTATAGCCAAGGTTAAATTGCCGGCCTATAGATTGCCCACCTTGATAATTATACCCTTATATACCACTAATCCATTACTGATTGGAATTAACAATAGATGATCTACAATCAGAAAATGGTTGTCCTATGGACCGAAATTGCATATACAAAAAAAGAGGGGGAGGAAGAACCTCCAAAGGACAGTCCACTCAAGAACAAGCGGGTATATGCCTAAATATCTTTATTGATTATCCCAATTAAACAAATTACCTATCCATAAACCATGAGTTAAAAAATAGGACAATGGTCCTATATAGCGCTGGTGGCCACCGATTCACTCCACATGCATCAATCACTCATGCCGTTGCACACATATAGAGATGTATCAGAGACCTGGGTCTAATCTAAAAATCATACAGTTCCTGAATAAGGCTATGAGTAGATTGATTATTGTCCGTTCGGTCCTCACTAAGTAAAGTGCAAGTGCTGGTGATTGAAAAAATTCCGTCCGGATTTAAGCTGTGAGGAAAACTAACTCAAATTCAAACAGAGTGTTGAGTGGGATATCCCCGTATTGCAGGCTGTTTAGCAGAAATCAAATAGCAGGCTTACATCTTAAACAAGGAAACAAGCGGTGGATTGCAGTAAACAGTGTGCCTCCTGTATATTGGAGCACTACACAGCTCACCGTTTGACGTCTTCTATAGATGAATGACAGAGCCCATGAATGATTATGATAGCCGCGCTGACTTGGTGTGGGGGAGCGTTCATGCAGTATGTTCATCCATTGCTGACAGGAACTGTTGTCTTCTGATCTTCCCGTAGGAAGGTACGGTGTGTCACAGAGTCCAAAAATTCCGGGCTTGGTCTGTCAGATTCTCAACGGAAGCGCTTAGCCCCAGCATCAACCGCAAAGCTCAACCCAGTGTCTCAAAGTCAGGCAAATCACTTCTTTGTAATCGGGGATGATTCCTCATCTGTGTGTAGCGGTCAGTGTCCCACCAGAGCGTAGGTTAGACGCTTATGCGTTTCACTTGTTGCCAAGCTTCTTCAGAACATGGGGGTTTCTCCTCTGTGCAGCTCAGCAATGCATGAAAAAAGGGGAAGATTTCCAGATCTAGTAAAGATGTATACAGGGGAGAAAAGGAGGGGGCCCAGATCGTGAAGTGTGTTGAAACTTGAATTTATTTATTAAAAATAACAGCCAGTTTGGTACTCACATCAAAAACATGCAATCAAACAGCACCACAAGCGGCGAGCTTGAAAACTGACGTCACTTCCAGTACCTAACTGTTCCAACGCGTAGCGTCACGGTCACATGACTTCATCAGGGATTTGTGATGCTATGCGTTGGAACAGTTAGGCACTGGAAGTGACGTCAGGTTGTGAGCTTGCCGCTCGTGGGACTGTGTTTGTTTGCATGTTTTTTAACCACTTCAGCCTGGAAGATAGGCTGCTCAATGACCAGAGCCCTTTTTACAATTTGGCACTGCACTGCTTTAACTGGTAATTGTGCAGTCATGCAATGTTGTACCCAAACAAAATTTTCGTCCTTTTTTTCGCACAAATAGAGTTTTCATTTGATGGTATTTGATTGCCTCTGCAATTTTTATTTTTTGCGATATAAATGTATTCAGCCACATGTCTTTGGTAAAAAAAAATGTCAATAATTTATTGGTTTGCGCAAAAGTTATAGCGTCTACAAACTAGGGTACATTTTCTGGAATTTACGCAGCTTTTAGTTTATGACTGAAATCTCATTTCTTGAGGTGCTAAAATGGCAGGGCAGTACAACCCCCCCCTCCCAAAATGACCCTGTTTTGGAAAGTATTATTATTATTATAGAGGATTTATATAGCGCCAACAGTTTACGCAGCGCTTCACAATATAAAAGGGAGACAATACAGTTACAATACAATAAAATACAAGAGGATTAAGAGGGCCCTGCTCAGAAGAGCTTACAATCTAATAGGGTGGGGCAGGTGGTACAAAAGGTTGTAAGTGTGGGGAATGAGCTGTTGGAAGTGGTAGGAGATTAGTTGGAGAGTTTTCTGAAGAGATGAGTTTTCAGGGATCGCCTGAAGGTAGCAAGAGTAGGGGATAGCCGGATAGGTTGAGGTAGCGAGTTCCAGAGGATGGGAGAGGCTCTGGAGAAATCTTGGAGACGAGCATGGGAGGAAGAGATGAGAGAGCTTGAGAGCAGAAAGTCTTGAGAAGAGCAGAGAGGATGATTTGGGTGATATTTGGAGACAAGATTGGTGATGTAGCTCAGGGCAGAGTTGAGAATGGCTTTGTATGTTGTGGTTAGTATTTTGAATTTAATTTCCTGGGTGAATGGGAGCCAGTGTAGGGATTGGAGGAGAGGGTTGGCAGACACTGAGCGGTTGGTAAGGTGGATAAGTCTGGCAGCAGCATTCATGATAGCCTGAAGAGGGGATAGCCTATGGAGAGGTAGGCCAATGAGCAGGGAGTTGCAATAGTCAAGGCGAGAGATAACAAGGGAGTGAATGAGGAGCTTGTTGGTTTAATTTGTTAAAAAGGGGCGAATTTTAGAGATGTTACGGAGGTGAATTCTACAAACTTTTGACAACAATTGGATTTGAGGCTGAAATGACAAGTCAAAGTCTAGGATTACACCTAGTACCCTGGTGTAAGTGGAGGTACTGATGGTTGCATTATTAATTTTGATGGAAAAGTCATGGAGGGGGCACGGGCGGGGGGGGGGTATTAATAGCTCAGTTTTAGAGAGATTTAGTTTAAGGAAGTGGTGCGACATCCATGCTGATATGTCAGTTAGTAAGTTAGTAATGCGAGAGGAGACTGAAGGAGTGAGGTGAGGAGTAGACAGATAGATTTAGGTGTCATCAGTGTATAAGTGGTATTGGAAGCCGTGGGCGGTTATCAAGTGACCAAGGGAGGAGGTTAAGAAAGAGAAGAGAAGGGGTCCAAGAACAGAACCTTAGGGTACCCCCACAGAAAGGGGCAATGGAGAGGAGGAGACAGAGTTGTAGGTGACACTGAAGGAGCGCTGTGATAAATAGGCAGAGAAGCAGGACAGAGCAGAATTTCGGCGGCCAAGGGAATGTAGTTTATTGAGGAGGAGCGGGTGGTCAACAGTATCAAAGGCCGCAGAGAGGTCAAGTAGTAGGAGTATGGAGTACTGGCTGTTGGTTTTAGCAGTTAGTAAATCGTTAGTGAGTTTTAGTAAGGCAGTTTCCGTGGAGTGCTGCCAGCGAAAGCCAGACTGTAAGGGGTCAAGAAGGTTATTTTCACTGAGGTAGGAGCTAAAACGGTTGTAGACTAAGCGTTCTAGAAGATTAGAGGTGAATGGGAGCAATGAGATGGGTCTTAAGTTGTTCAGGTTGGTAGGGTCCAGTGAGGGCTTTTTAAGTATGGGAGTGATCTGCGTATGTTTTAGAGGGGAGGGGAAGGTGCCACTAGAGAGGGAGAGATTGAAGATGTGAGTGAAGGAGCATAGGATAGAAGAAGAGGGTAACCGTAGTAGTTGTGAGGGAACAGGATCCAAGTGACAATTGGTTAGGTGGGCATCTGAGAAAAGTTTTGTAACCTCTTCGGAAGTAGCCAATTCAAAAGAGGAGAGTGTTGAATGTGCTGCTAGGCAAAGGTATGTTGGGTGGGGAAGACAAACGCACAGTGGAGCTGTCCTCACGAATTGCATCAATCTTGTCTTTGAAGTGATTGGCAATTTCTTGGGCAGTGAGTGAGTTAGTGGGTAGACGGGGTGGAGGATGAAGCAGAGAGTTAAAGGTTGAGAAGAGCCGACGGGGACTGGATGACAGGGAATTAATAAGAGAGACAAAGTATGCTTGTTTGGCAGCATGGAGGCAGGTATTGTATTTTAGAAGGGCAGATTTATATAGGGTGAAGTCTTGCAGGCATTTGGTTTTACGCCACAGTCGTTCAAGAGCACGGTAATGTCTCTTGAGATTTCTAGTGTTGTCAATTTGCCAGGGTTGTAATAGTCGGGCCTGATTCTGCGTGTGGTTAGAGGAGCAAGTGCATCTAGTGATGAGGAGAGTGGACTGTTTTAGACAGAGGTGGCCAGGTCAGGACAGGACAGGGGAGAGATTATGTCAGAATAGCAGAATAGAGAAGAGAAGGGTTAAAGTGGCGAAGGTTTCTACAAGTAATTGTTTGCTACTTGGAGGGATGGGTGGTTGGAGGCAAGGATACAGTGAAAGTAATGAGGTTGTGATCAGATAGAGGAAAGGGGGTGTTGGTGAGGTTGCCAGGGTTGCAGAGATGGGAGAATACAAGGTCAAGGGTATTACCATTGGAGTGAGTGGAAGTATGTGTCCATTGGGTAAGGTCAAAAGATTAGGTTAAGTCAAGAATCTGTAAAGTCAAGTCAAGTCAAAGTTAAGTCAAGTTTATCTGTAGTTGGGCTGTTAACATTGACAGGAATGTTGAAGTCACCAAGAATGGTAGGTATTTGAGAGAAGAGAAAGTAGGGTAGCCAGGCAGCAAAGTCATCAAGAAAGCGCGATACCGGTCCTGGAGGCCAATAAATTGCTGCAATCCTCAGAGAAATGGGAGAAAACAGATGAATACAGTGCATCTCGAAAGAAGAGAGGGATAGAGAGGGAGGGACAGGAAGGACTTGGAAGGTGCTTTGTGGGGATAGAAGGAAGCCAACTCCACCTCCTTACTGTCTGTTGGGTCTGGGGGAGTGAGTCCACCATGGTAGAGGGCAGCAGGAGAAGCTGATTCAAAATTTTGAAGCCAGGTTTCTGTTATGGCGAGTATGTTAAAGTTATGAGAGATGAAGAGGTCATGTACAGATGTTAGCTTGTTACAGATGGAACGGGCGTTCCAAAGGGCACATGAGATTGGTGGGCTGCTTTGAGGAAGCAGGGGGATAGAAATTAACTGAGTGGATTGTGGTGGTTGCCAGAGGGGGAGGGGTATTGGATATGTGGCTTGCAGTTGGAAAATGGCGGACCAGGATTAGGAGAAATGTCATCTGAGATTAGGAGAAGGAGGAGGGCGAGGAAGGCAAGATGGAAGTGGGATGTGCATGAGAGCACATGTCTATTGGTCCTAGTGTTTATGTCAGCATGTGGTGATATGTGCATGCTGCAGGGAAGAGAGGAGGGGTGTAGTAAAGATAATTTGAGGATAGAATACACCAATGTGAGAAGGAAGAGAATAAGGAGCATGTTAGTGGATAGAGAGTGGGAAACTAACTTTATATAAAATATAAAATAAATGTCAAAAGCTGGTTTGCTTGTCCTCTTGCAGAGTGGAGCAGAGTTCTTGTATCTTCATCCAGCTTTAGTTATCCTGCTTTCGTTAAACTAGGTCGGTGAAACTGCGCATCACTTGTGACAGAGCCACTCAGGACAGAGCCATTATGTCAATTCCTTGCCCCTGTCTGCGCCACCCCATAGGCTGCTTACAGTAAAGTCAGTTCAGTAGAGATGTACAGATGGATAGAAGACATTTACCCGTAAAAGAGCAGAGAAGACATGATCAGAATTAATAACTACGTCGGTGAAACTGCACATCGCTCATGACAGAGCCACTCAGGACAGAGCCATTATGTCTGCGCCACCTCATAGGCTGCTTTAGATTTATAGGGAGACTAAGCAGGCATGCATTTCTCAGTTGGACATTATTAGGTCTGATTTGAGACACCTGAATATGGTGAGGAGATGGCCAATACCAGACCAACTACAGACACAGGCTAGAGTCGTAAAGCTAATTACCTCTCTTAATCACTCAAGCCAAATGGGGTTAAGAATCAATCACCGGTAATATTGCTATTGCAGTGTGTTTGTTATAGAGCTAGCATTAAATATAGAAGTTTAACGATATGACGGTGAAACTGCGCATTACTCGTGACAGAGTCACTCAGGACAGAGCCATTATGTCTGCGCCTTGCCCCTGTCTGCGCCACCCCATAGGCTGCTTTAAATATAGGGAGACTAAGCAGGCATGCATTTCTCAGTTGGTCATTATTGGGTCAAAGTAGACACCCCAAGGAAATTGCTGAGAGGCATGTTGAGCCCATTGAATATTTGAATATTTTATTTTTTTGTCACAAGTGATTGAAAAATGAAAAAAAAATAAAAATTACACAAAGTTGCCACTAAATGATATATTGCTAACATATGCCATAGTTATATGTGGAATTACAGCCCAAAATACACTCTGCTGCTTCTCCTGAGTATGGGGATACCACATGTGTGAGATTTTTTGGGAGCCTAGCCGCGTACAGGACCCCGAAAACCAAGCACCGCCTTCAGGCTTTCTAAGGGCGTACAATGGTGATTTTACTCCTCACTACCTATCACAGTTACGGAGGTCCTGAAATGTCCAGATAACACAAAACCCCCCCCAAATGACCCCATTTTGGAAAGTAGACACCCCAAGCTATTTGCTAAGAGGCATGGTGAGTGTTTTGCAGCTCTTATTTGTTTTTGAAAATGAAGACAGAAAATAAATATTTTTTTTTTTTTATATTTTCAAAACTTTGTGACAAAAAGCGAGATCTGCAAAATACTCAACATGGCTCTCATAAAATAGCTTGGGGTGTCTACTTTCCAAAATGGGGTCATTGGGGGGGGGGGGGGTTGTGCTATCTGGGCATTTCATAGCCTCCAAAACTGTGATAGGCAGTGAGGAGTGTAATTAAAAATTTACGCCCTTAGAAAGCCTGAAGGCGGTGCTTGGTTTTCAGGGACCCGTACTCCCAAAAAGTCTCACACATGTGGTATCCCTGTACTCAGGAGAAGCAACAGAATGTATTTCACATATGCCCATGGCATGTTTGAGCAATATATCATTTAGTAAAGACTTTGTGCAAAAATATAAATAAAAAATAATTGTCATTTTCCCGCAACTTGTGACAAAATATAAAATATTGCATGGACTCAACATGCCTATCAGCAAATAGCTTAGGGTGTCTACTTTCCAAAAAGGGGTCATTTGGGGGGGGGGTTGAATTGTCCTGGCATTTTATGCACAACATTTAGAAGCTTATGTCACACATCACCCACTCTTCTAACCACTTGAAGACAAAGCCCTGACACTTTTTGTCTTTTAATTATTTTTTTTGCAAGAAAACTACTTTTAACCCCGAAACATTATATATTTATTTAAAGAAAAGGCCCTACAGATTAAAATGGTGGGTTTGCAATTTTTCTTTTTACACAGTATTTGCGCAGCAATTTTTCAAACGCAATTTTTTGGGAAAAAAAAAACACACTTTTTTTAATTTTAATGCACTAAAACACACAATATTGCCCAAATGTTTGATGGAATAAAAAAGATGATCTTATGCCGAGTACATGGATACCAAACACGACATGCTTTAAAATTGCGCACAAAGCGGCGACAAGCTACATACATTTTTAAAAGCCTTTACAGATTACCACTTTAGAGGAGGTGTACTGCTAAAATGACTGCCCTCAATCTGACCTTTGTGGTGATACCTCACATGCATGGTGCAATTGCTGTTTACATATGACACCAGACCAACGCTTGCGTTCGCCTTCGCGTGTAAGCACGGGGGGACAAGGGTGCTTTTTTTATTTTTTTTATTTTTTTATTGTATTTTTAAACTGTTCCTTTCTTTTTTTTTTATCATTTTTATTGTTATCTCAGGGAATGTAAATATCTCCTACGATAGCAATAGTTAGTGACAGGTACTCTTTTTAAAAAAAAGTGGTGTCTATTAGACCCTAAATCTCTGCCCTCAAAGCATCTGACCACAGTAAGATCGTTGTGATAAAATGCTTTACCAATTTCCCAATGGTGCTGTTTATATCCGGCGAAACCTAAGTCATAAAATACTCGTAGCTTCCGGTTTCTTAGGCCATAGAGATGATTGGAGCCGTTCTTGTCTCTGATCAACTCTATGGTCAGCTGGCCGAACCACTGGCTGCATTCTTGGGTTCCCTGTTGGGACAGGAGAGCCTGAGAAATCCATGGAAGACAGTGGGAGGGGGGGAATTTCCCCTCCCACTGCCTGTAAAAACAGTCTAGAGGCTAATTAGCCACTAAGATTGCTTTTACATAAAAGCCGACCACTGGCTGAAAAGAATGATACCAAGATGTCACATAAACCTGCAGGCATCATTCTGGTATAACCACTCAAATCAAGCAAGATACCAGTACGTCTCTGGTCCTTGTTGTGCATACATTGTAATGTTCCTTTTTTCATGCAGCCTGTGGGCTGCATGTAAAAAAGAGATTGATCGGTGGGTATGCCCACCATTAGAATACCGCCCTTCATCCACCCACTTCTAATGATGGGCACCATTTTTTTTTAACTGTGGTGGTGAAATCACCTCCTACAGCGCTGGAGTCGCTGATTTACGTATCGTGTGAGCAAACGCTGTTGCTGTCAAGGTAAATAAACCCGTGCTGCAGCTGAATGGCGTACCTGCTAAGCAAATGATGGTTAACAATAAAACAAAGTAACATTACATTATAACAGTAAGACTTACCATACCTGCAAAGCAAATACAAGAAAACATAGTAAAAATAAAACACTGCAATTTTTGCCTAAAAAATATATGCCGAAGCATGGGGGCAATCCGCCCCTAATGTTAGGAGCAAATCGCTCCTCCACCCCTGCCCCCATGCTTCGGCATATATGCTCTTTTTTTTAACTGTGGTGGTGAAATCACCTCTGACAGCACTGGAGTCATGGCTTTATGCTCATGGGAGCAAACACTGTTGCTGTCAAGATAAATAAATCTGTTCTGCAGCTGAATGGTGTACCTGCTAAGCAAATGATGGTTAACAATAAAACAGAGAGAGAACAATAGATATAGAACAATAGTGAGCGGTCAGTAGAGAGAGAACAATAGAGAGAGAACAATAGAGAGAACAATAGAGAGAGAAGAAAAATAAAACCACAACTATTTTTGGCTTTTTTATTTTTTATTTTTCTTGTTTTTTTTGTGTGTTTTTTTTCACTTTTATAAAAACTGTAAACTGAACGTTGCAGATTAGGGTCTCTCAAAATGTGATGGCCATCACATCTTTCGGGACCCTCTGTACGTGTGCCTAGGACTGTGTAGTGCTGTACCCTCAGCTATTACTCAACTAGTGTGTGGTAGCGTTTGAAACAGTCACCGATGCAGAGACCAGGTTGGTCAGGACAGAAGGGACAATAAAAGCGGGTGTCATGCCTAAATCGGCGTTCTCTGCAGACACGACATCTTCTTTGGGGTGGTCTTTGGGTAGGGGTACCAGGGAGGACATAATGCCTCTCATGCAGCCGGCTCACTGCATTTGCGTGGGGAAGGTGGGCCATTGTATTCGTGGACACAGAGGGGTCTCTCTACAACACCAGTCACCGTAGAAATTTGGACTGTCGTATCTGTGTGAAGGGAGGACAGAATGAAAACATTCCGTGAATCCCTCCACTTCACTGCTAACAAATTATTACACTTCAAGCAGGCTTTCTCCCCCCGCGCCATCCCCCCAGTCTAATTCAGGACTCTACATGTCATTAGGGGAAGCCCCGGCGATTAGATTGCACGGTGCCACATGCGCCAATTCCATAATCACAAAGGTGACTAAAAAGTGGCACGCTTGTGTAATAATTGTCCACGTACAAATGTTACCCCTTTCTGAATAAAAATTATTAAAAAAAGAGAGAAACCAACCAATGAAGAAATCTTGACAACTCTTACCACATCCCAAGGATAATTGAAAAAATAGAAAAAAATGCCCCCAGGGTATGGTACGGGTAAGAGAAATGTCAAGATGTAAGAGACAAAAAGTACTAAAAAGGTATAAAAATGTATAAATTTTATTCAATAAGTAAATACAAAGTGATATGAACAATAAACATCTAAAAACATATGAATGGGACACATGATTAGAACATAACAGCTGCTAAATGTTGAGACACACAGAATTTCAAACATAAAGTCGAATGTAGGTAGTGGTCGCAACAAATCCCAACATGTTTCGGAACAAAGGCCAAAAAGGGGCTAGATTAATAACATGTTCATTTCCTTCCTCAGGGGTTAAATGGAAGCGTGCTGATATAGTTCTATTGGAGAGAAATACAGTATACCTGGCATGTTGCAGCAAACCACTTGCTGCACAGCCAGGACATCCGTTCTACCCTCTACATGTGTAGAGTATTGGTGGTTTAAGGTATTATGGTTTAAGACCCGAGGAAGGTCTTAAATTCGGAAACCCTAATTGGTTTCCAATCTCCGGCAAGGGTCAGCGGCGATGAATTGACCAGCATACAAATTGCTTTGGTCCACAATAGATCCCTAGGGATCTTCGGTGAAAAACAGTGAATAAAAATCAAGTGACGTAAAATCAACTGTTTCCACCTGAAGTCGGGTTGGCCAGTGAATGAGGGAAGTACGGGTGCTGCAGAAGTGGTAGGCTCCCAATTATGATTGGTGAATGCAGCAGGAAGGGCACTATGGGCTTGATGGGCCTGTCTTTGTCTTGGTGGCAGCGGGACACTACTCGTGCTAGACACCTCGCCAGCTTGAACTGCACTTATGGGACTCGCCACGTCACCAATTGCTACTGCAGTGCTGGATGTACGACTAGGATGTACTAGGCCGCTGGTGCTTGCCAATTCACCAGAAGGATGAGCGGCACTAGTATTGGCTCTCTGCTCCATTAGAGAGCCCTGCGGTTGTTGCACCTCAACGACAGCAGAAGAACGGGGTCTGGTGCGCCTGACCTTGGCAGGGACCACAACTCCGTCGTCAGAGCTATCTGTCAGGGTGCCGCTGCTGTCTACAGGTTCGTATTCTGAGCCTGAATCTGACAGATGAGTGACTTCCTCTTCACTATCTGTCATGCTCAGAATGTGTAGGCCTCTTCACTACTGTACCTTCGATTTGACATTTTGGTCTCTAAATTTACTTCTACACAGTAGTGAGACTCACAGGAAAAAAAGCTCCTGACTATCAGCGACTGCTTCAAACGCTGCAAAAAATCTGTTAGCGTTCGCAGGGATCAGGCCTGACTCTGCGAACGCTACAGTTATGTGTGTTGTGTTTTGTAAGTGCCAGTGATCGATTGATACTGCACTTGGGTGGGCTGGACTGGGGGGAGGGGCTAAAAGCAGGTGCTAGCAGGTATCTGGGCTGATCCCGCTAACACTGCATTTTTGGGAACCCTAAACTGCTGGGGACGCTAGTATAGATCTGATCAGATCAGATATCGATCCGTTCAGACACTATACTACTAAGGGAGGTGTATGGTGCGTGCGTGGGTGTTACTGGCACTAATCTGGCACTGCCTGGGGCGACGCAGACCCTGACTGACACAAAAACCTTACTGATCTCACCCGCCAGGTAATCAGGGGGTTAAACCTTTATTTAGATAAAATATGGCGGGTGCCCTGACGCTATAAAAAATAAACTAGCTAACCAGCATCACCGGTGACACTTATACAGTGTTCACTGGTGACAGGGGGTGATCAAGGGGTTAAATCTTTATTAGGGGGGTTAAGGGGGTCCCTAGACCTATCTGGGCCTACACTAAGTACCCTAACGCTGATTTTTGTCACTAATGACACCGGTACAGCGATAAAAAAAAAATCTGAACACTGCACTGGGTGACACAGTGACAGGGGGTGAAGGGGTTAACTGGGGGGGTGATCGGGGGGTGGCAAGTGTACCTATGTGGACTGGTGTGAGTGTAGTTACTGTGAGATGTTCTCTCTCCTCGGTCTGGAATGGAAAAGACAGACACGAGGAGAGATGACATAACTTCCCCTGCTGTGTTTACACTTACACATGCAGGGGAAGGATCTCATTCGCCAGGAGCAATCACCAGGTCTAGGCCAGATTTCATTGGCCTGGGGATTGATTGGTTCTGGATCAAATCCGATCGTCGAGGCCACCGAGGGGGTGCGCGCGCGAGCGTGCACCCCCCGCCGGCCGCACACGCGACTTATAGCTACGACGCTTCGCACAGCCGGGCCAACCAGCCACTATATAACTGTGGCGGCTGGTCCAGAACCATTTAATGTGAGTATCAAACTGGCTGTTATTTTTAATAAATAAATTCAAGTTTCTTGTACAAAGGTTTTTACTGAACATAAAGATCATCAAAAAGAATACAAAAAACAGTGGTGGACACACCATGTGAACACATCTGCATTAAAATTGCGGATATATAACAAATATAACAGTATTAGACATAACAAATCTTACACGGTCCTGAAGTAAATAAATTCAAGTTTCAACATACTTCACGATCTGGGCCCCCTCGATTTCTCCCCTGTATACATCGTTACTGGATGTGGAAATCTTCCCCTTTTTTCATGCATTGCCTAGCTGCACAGAGGAGAAACCCCCAGCTATCTACTACAGGAGTCTGGATTTCGCTGGGTGCTATTTTAATTCCTCACGCTGTTACCTTACAGTGGTAAAGTAAGGGGCTAATCCACACAAAGGTGTAATTGCAATGAAGAAAACAACCATCAAGTCCCTGTTCACATTTAGGGATGAGCTTCGCGTTCGAGTCGAACCCATGTTCGTCTCGAACATCGTGTGTTCGTTTGCCGAATTACGAACGATATGGGCCGTTCACGCCAAATTCGAGTGGCGCGTCACGGCCCATAATTCACTGTGGCATCGCAGTGCATTGCTGGCTGATGATTGGCCAAGTATGCAATATGACCTGCATGCTTGGCCAATCACAGCGCCGTCTGTACAGAGAGCCGTAATTGGCCAAAGCCAGGGTGGCTTTGGCCAATTATTGCTCAGGGGGTTTAGTATACGCCCCACACTATATAAGGCCGCCTGCACGGCGGCCCTGTGTAGTGTGTTCCGGTGTTGAGAGAGAGATAGATAGACAGAGAGACAGTGTCATTTGATTCAAGTTGGAGTAGGCAGGCGAGTCAGTTAGCTGCACTTACAGTGTATTGTGTATATATATATATATATATATATATATATATATATATATATATATATATATACACATCCTACGTGTTGTATGTAATATATATATACACTGTATTCAGTTTAGCTAGATCTGTTCCTGTTATTCTCTTCCTACTACTGACAGGCAGGCAGGTGTTTTTACAGTATTTACAGCTACCTGAAGAAAATTGCTGGTGTTCTTCTGATCCTATTAGCTACAGTATTTACAGTTAGTGTAGTGCGTCCTCTGCACAGTGTGCACCTAAAGCTACCTGAAGAAAATTAGTGGTATTCTTCTGATCCTATTAGTACAGTACCGCAGGCAGCTGCAGTATTTACAAGTTAGTGTAGTGCATCCTCTGCAGCGTGCACCTAAAGCTACCTGAAGAAAATTAGTGGCGTTCTTCTGCACAGTGTGCACCTAAAGCTACCTAAACAAAGCTGTATTTACAGGTTAGTTTAGTGCATCCTCTGCACAGTGTGCACCTAAAGCTACCTAAACAAAATTAGTGGTGTTCTTCTGATCCTACTAGTACAGTACCACAGGCAGCTGCAGTATTTACAAGTTAGTGTAGTGCGTTCTCTGCACAGTGTGCACCTAAAGCTACCTGAAGAAAATTAGTGGTGTTCTTCTGATCCTATTAGTACAGTACCGCAGGCAACTGCAGTATTTACAAGTTAGTGTAGTGCGTCCTCTGCACAGTGTGCACCTAAAGCTACCTGAATTAAATTAGTGGTGTCCTTCTGATCCTATTAATACCACAGGCAGGCAGCTACAGTATTTACAGTTAGTGTAGTGCGTCCTCTGCACAGTGTGCACCTAAAGCTACCTGGAGACAATTGCTGTTGTTCTGCTCCTATTAATTCCACAGGCAGGCAGCTACAGTATTTACAGTTAGTGTACTGTGTCCTCTGCACAGTGTGCACCTAAAGCTACCTGAAGAAAATTAGTGGTGTTCTTCTGATCCTATTAGTACAGTACCGCAGGAAGCTGCAGTATTTACAAGTTAGTGTAGTGCGTCCTCTGCACAGTGTGCACCTAAATCTACCTGAAGAAAATTAGTGGTGTTCTTCTGATCCTATTAGTACAGTACCGCAGGCAGCTGCAGTATTTACAATTTAGTATAGTGCGTTCCCTGCACAGTGTGCACCTAAAGCTACCTGAAGAAAATTAGTGGTGTTCTTCTGATCCTATTAATACCACAGGCAGGCAGCTACAGTATTTACAGTTAGTGTAGTGCGTATTCTGCACAGTGTGCATCTAAAGCTATCTGGAGACAATTGCTGTTGTTCTGCTCCTATTAATACCACAGGCAGGCAGCTACAGTATTTACAGTTAGTGTACTGTGTCCTCTGCACTGTGTGCACCTAAAGCTACCTGTAGAAAGTTAGTGGTGTTCTTCTGATCCTATTAATACCACAGGCAGGCAGCTACAGTATTTACAGTTAGTGTAGTGCGTCCATTAAGACAGTACTGCAGGCAGCTGCAGTATTTACAAGTTACTGTAGTGCGTCCTCTGCACAGTGTGCACCTAAAGCTACCTGAAGAAAATTAGTGGTGTTCTTCTGATCCTATTAGTACAGTACCACAGGCAGCTGCAGTATTTACAATTTAGTGTAGTGCGTCCCCTGCACAGAGTGCACCTAAAGCTACCGGAAGAACATTAGTGGTGTTCTTCTGATCCTATTAACACCACAGGCAAGCAGCTACAGTATTTACAGTTAGTGTAGTGCGTTCTCTGCACAGTGTGCACCTAAATTGCCAGATTCCATCCACACCCAACACAGTATATCACAAGGCTTTCTTGACGGGGGAGCACATACAGGGGGCTGCACATACAGGGGTTCTTCCAAAGAAGTGGCGTTCTTAAAAAAAGTGGCACTTCTGCTCTTGCACTTCAGCGATTTGCACAAAGTAAACCATAGCAGATTGCAGGTGATCTCATTTTCATATTATCTCTCCTTCTCTGAAACATGCACTCTTTACCTCTCCTCCTCTTCACAATTGCAGCCTCTCTTCTCAAGCTCTCTTTTCTACATCCCTCTGCTCCACCACACAATCTGTACATATCACCCTCACTTCTCCCCTCCCCCTATTACTGCACTCATCACCTCTTTCTAACTCTAAGCCCACTCGCTAACATACCCCCCAGGATACTGAAGCATGTCCCCTCATACAAATCATATTCTCATATTACCTCCCTTACTCTTCTGATTCTCCTAATCGCTGGAGATATCTCCCCAAACCCTGGGCCTCCCTTATTTAACTGTACCCAACACACCCATCACCATCACCCTACATCCTCTGGCAGTAGTCGCAATCTACACAATTTAGTCTCCATTCCTCTTCTTCCCAACACCAGCCTCCCTCTCTCCTGCGCCCTCTGGAACGCCCGCTCTGTCTGCAACAAACTCACTGCTGTTCATGACCTCTTTATCACTAATTCCTTCAATCTACTTGCTCTCACCGAAACCTGTCTCCACGAATATGACACCCCTTCTCTTGGTTCCCTCTCCCAGGGTGGCCTTCACTGGACTCACTCCCCTAGGCCTAATGGACGCAAGGGAGGTGGAGTGGGATTCCTCCTATCCCCCCAGAGCACCTTCCAGGTTAGTCACCCTCCTCCCTCTTTTTCCCTCTCATCATTCGAAGCCCACTGTATACGTCTATTCTCTCCTACTTCCCTAAAAATTGCTGTGATCTACCGGCCCCCTGGACCATTATCATCTTTCCTTGATGAGTTTTCTGCCTGGCTACCATACTTTCTCTCTTTGGAAATTCCCACAATCCTTCTCGGTGATTTCAACATCCCTGCTAATACAAACACTCCTGCTACTTCTAAACTTCTTAGTCTAACCTCTTCATTTGACCTGAAGCAATGGGTACATGCTTCTACTCACTCTGATGGCAATACCCTTGACCTTGTATTCTCCTACCTATGCACTCCATGCAACTTCTCAAACAATCTTTTTCCTCTCTCCGACCACCATCTTATTAGTTTCTCTCTCCCCCTGTCTTCCACCACCTTTCCCTCCAATCGCCTAACCATCACCCGTAGAAACTTTCGCAACTTCAACTCCTCTCTCCTCTACTCTGCTACTGACCACCTCTATGACAAAATCTCTCCCCTGTCCTGCCCCAACCAAGCCACATCCATCTACAATAAATCTCTGTCCACCACCCTGGACAAGCTCGCTCCCCTCACTACACGCAGAATCAGGCCTCGACCCCTACAACCCTGGCAAACAGATGGCACCAAAAGTCTCAAAAAACGTAGTCGTGCTCTTGAGCGTCTGTGGCACAAGACTAATGCCCCATACACACGGTCGGATTTTACGAAGGAAAATGTCCGATCGGAGCGTGTTGTCGGAAATTCCGACCGTGTGTGGGCTCCATCGGACATTTTCCATCGGATTTTCCGACACACAAAGTTGGACAGCAGGAGATAAAATTTTCCGACAACAAAATCCGATCGCGTCAATTCCGACCGTGTGTGGCCTGTTCCGACGCACAAAGTGCCACGCATGCTCAGAAGAAATTCCGACACGGGACAGCTCGTTCTGGTAAACTTAGCGTTCGTAATGGATAAAGCACTTTCGTCACGCTGCAATGTTCAAAATGGTTTAATACAGCGCACTCTCTTCTTCTTTATAATGTGACAAGAATTAAGTCGTTTTGATGCTCATATTCACACACACTTCTCACAAACTTTTTTCGTTACTATTTATCGGGATTCCCTCAATATATTTTGATTTCTCACATCTGACAACATATTTTTTTTTTTTTTTTTTTTTACTTTAATGTAGAATCTTTTTTTGTGTTTCTCTTTTTATTTTTTATTTTTTTGGTGATTTTGATTTGTACTCCCGAAAATGTTTGTGTGTTTTTTGTGACAAGTTCCCACAACACCATTGATATGTTGTTCTATTTAATCTGTAGGAGGAGATTGTTTGGTGTTGTTGTCCCTTGTTAATTTCACATTGTACTTTAGAAATGTACCTGAATACTCACCAACAAACTGTCCTTTTTGGATGAAAACACACACAGGAGAGTAGAATTTACCTAAAAATATTTTATTAAGGGGTCACAACTATAAAAAAACAAAGAGGGAGGCAACGCTGGAGAAACTGCAGAAGTGGGCGAAGCCTTGGACTCCCAGGGCAGACATCAATTATTTAAAAGCAAAATTGGTGGCCTGAGGAGTCCATATCTAAGGGAGGGCAGTCTGATCCAGAAGTCCCAGAGATCCGGAAAGCAGCAGATGACATCAGTGTCCCCAGGCTGTGGTCATACGAGAGACTGCATCTTCTGTCAGACCAGACTGAACCCAGGGTCATCACTCTCAGGTCTTCCTTCCACGCTTCCTTCCAGCCTTTGGCTGTGGTGGTGGAGTTGTGGCAGCAGGAGGAGGAGGAGGAGGAGGAGGAGGATGGTCCATCTCAATGACATCCGTCTTGGATGTCAGTTCCCCACTCTCCCCCTTACGAAGGACTTTATAAATCAGGTCCTCAGAAATCTTGCGTTGGCCCTCCTGCATGCCCTGCAATTTGGTGGCAGCCATGCAGGCAAAGGCCTCTTCAGGACTGGGGAAGGCACTGAGGGACGCCGAAGCCTCCTGGATCAGCCTGTACGCTGAATCCTGCACAGGACTGGGAGTGGCCTTCCTGGCCCTTTTATATGGCAGGCGGAGGGGAGGGATCTGAGACTCAGTCAGGCTGCGACTTGTCCCTGGCTTCTCTTGGCTGACACTTAGCCCCGCCTCCTCCTGGCTGCCACTAATCCCCGCCTCCTCCTGACTGCCACATTCCACAGCCTCCTCCTGGCTGAGGTCTTCCTGTGTATGAAAAAGGGACATAGTTTTAGTATTGTTTTCATCAATCACACACAATTTTCACCTCCTGACTGCTGCAAATTCAATGTTAACAAATATAACAGACTATCCTGAGCCCAGCATTTTGCATTCTTGTCCCAATTTAGGGTGCCCACTACTGTGTATTGATATGTAAAACACTTTCAAGCAGCAATTAGTGATCAATAATAACATCTAGTAAACATCATTTATTTATTGCCCATAAATCTGTAGAACAATGCTATACCTGACTCCAGCTGGGCTCCTCCACTTCTTCCTGGCTGGAAGGCCCAGGTTGGACATCGGAAGCCTCAGCTGGGGTGGAAGGAAGCGTGGAAGGAAGAGTGGAGAGGGATTCCCTGACTTCAGTGTGGTCTGACAGAAATCGCAGTCTCTCATAGTACCACAGCCTGGGGACATAAACGTCATCTGCTGCAGCTCCGGACCTCAGGGAATCTGTGACCTTCTTGCGCTCCCTAAGATAAGTGCTCCTCAGGCCACCAATTTTAGCTTTTAAATAAGGGATGGTTGCTGTGGGGACCACCGGCTTCACCAACTCCAGCAGTTTCTCCAGCGTTGCCTGCCTCTTCTGTTTGTGGTTATAGTGGGGGTGTCTGACCTGCCACAGACAGGGCAGCTCTCTGTACTTGTCAATAAACAGGGGCAGGAAATTGTGGTCGTTGAACCCATCCATTTTCTCTGCAAGACACAACACAAGACAAACCCTAATGTCAGGCCAAACTCCCCTAATCTTGTTACAATATAGGCTTCAATTTCGAAGCAGTATAGGCCCAAGTTTAGATCCTACCTTCGTTAGCACGATCGGCGTCTCCGATGCTCCTTCCTCCGCTCACAGATCGTACGTAAGACGCGCGCGTTACGATTTATACACACTGCGCATGCGTATAACTCCGCCCGCCCCTGACGTTCTTTCTGTTCTATTCCCCGCCCCTTTTTGTTCGGCACAGTGAAGGAAGAGCACATGGCGGATAGACAGCAGGATCGTGCTAATTACAGCAACGAGGAGGAGGAGGAAAGGCCGGAGCCTGAAACGTCCCGATCCAGAAGGAGATTAAAGGACTCAAATATGTCCTTTGGGGAGATGTTGGAGATGGTGGACATCCTGAAGAAGGCCGACTATGATGGGAAGTATGGACCTTACCCCAACCACAATGTCCGAAAGGCCAAGATCATGGCGAAAGTGGTCAGGAGTCTGCACCGGAAATTCAGGGTACGACGATCGAAAGATCAGCTCAGGAAGCGGTGGTCGGACCTGAAATTACGAGAACATGAGCAGTACAGAAAGATCCGGAGAGTGCTGCAAAAAAGTAAGTAGTTGTGCTGTGTTCCTATTGTTCTTGTGTTTATTACGTTCGTGCTGCTCCATGTGCTTTTAGGAACTGTTGTACAGTTTAAAATGGCAACTTTCATGTTCATGGGCACATTATTCGTTCGGATCACACATTTTTTTTTCGGACTATAAAATACCATTGTTTAGCCCATATGCATTTGGCCACCATTTTGAGGCCCTATACTTGTCTTCAAAGAATTGGGTTGTGTAGATGGCTTTGTTACTAGAATGAAATGCAAACTAGATTGTGTGTAAGGAGAGGACACTGAGCAGCTGTTTTCACATCTGGACACTGGAGCACTAGTGTGGGACCCCAGAACACCCTTTTTATTAGGGGGGCCACACAGGTGCTCCAGTGTATACTATAGGGGGGTCTCCATCTGTGAAGCTTGTACAAAACAGGTAAAGTATTGCAGCTTGACAAAGGACACTAAAAAAGCTACATCTTGGAACTCTGCTAAAATAGACAATTGTACCCTACTTCCAAGCAATGTTTCATCTTTAGAGTTCTGCCATCAAATATCTGTGTGCTAATTATACCATTTTTGTTTTACATAGGGGAGAAAAGACTCGGAGGACACCCCTCATCCGAGGAGACCAGAGCCCCCCCCCCTCTGGAAGAAGGGAAAATCCCCCCAACACAAGCTGAGCAGGAGGAAGCAGACGTGGTGGAAGTAGTCACCACAACAGGTGAGTGTCTGCGACCACAGGCTCAGATAAGAGATGGATGGCGGCATTTTTTTTAGACCTAATTTATTTTGGGTTTCCTTTCTTTTTAGGTGATCGTGAGGTTGTGGATGAAGAACCTTTCACATCCGAAAGTGCCCAGATCCTGATCGGGGAGATCATGGGGTGTAATTTACAATTGGAAAACATCAAGCAAAACATCAATGATGTTATTCCAAAATATAAAAACATCATTGATGTTTTGGGGCGAGTTTAAAGCCCCTAAAAATCACTTTCTTCTTTTGTGTGCTACAATGTGCGAAATGTTTTTGTGATTGTCAGGTCCCACACTTACCAGACAGGTGAGTCCACTTGGGCAGAGGGTAGGCTCCCTTACGTATCCGATTCGGGGCCCCTGGTAGAGTAGACAGGAGGCCACGAATGCGGAGTGGTATGAGGGCCTGAAGTAGAGTCCTGGAGCACAATGGTCTGGCAAGCAACCGGTGGATCTTCAGGCTGGATAGAGCAGATGCTGGGCAGGAACTAGTCAGGCTGGTCACACACAGGCAGAGGTTGGCAACGGGCTGGCAGCAGCGGTACAGGAGGGTAAGGCAGAAACGAGGTCAGACAAGCCGGGGTCGGGTTCAGGCAGCAGTCAAGGAAGGTCCAAAGGGTAAGCCGGGTCACAACGGGTAAACACTACGAGGATACAGGAACACAGGATGATCACGGAACAAGATACAGAGCTGTTTGATCAGGCAGCACTGGGTCAGCATGGAGGCAGGCTTCAAATAGGCCGATTGGCGCCAAAACGCCGCGCACGTGCACGCGCCGATTCGCCAAAGCGCGCCGCGCCCCCGCACGTGCCCGAGTGCGCCCCCGACACCGGCGTGCACGCCCACCGAACCGGGTCGCGTCAAAAGCAACGCCCACAGGCAGACGCGCGCTAACGCGAACGCGCGCTAGCGTGAACGCGCGTACGCACGAACGCCCGGACGCCACCCTGCACGCCACGGCCGGCCAGCCCAGACACACCGGCGCCCCCAGGGGCACGCGCCCCAGCACGGACAGGAACGCGAGCGCCAACACGCCCCGGCGCCCAACCAGGTAACCTCTCTGACAGTGCCCCCTCCTCAAGGGCAGACTCCGGATGCCCAGCTGGGCCATCTTTGCGGGATGAGAGGTTTTGAAGGATTGTAGAAGTTCGTTAGCATGTAAATTGCTCTCTGGCTCCCACGAATTATCTTCGGGTCCATAGCCCCTCCATTTTACCAGATATTGTACCTGATTGCGCCTTCTTCTGCAATCAAGAATTGCTTCCACTTCAAACTCCTCTTCACCATCAACCTCAATAGGTTTGGGTGGACCAATGCTACGACCAGGAAAGAAATTAGGAGTGACCGGTTTCAGGAGAGATACGTGGAATACTGGATGTATCCTCAGGGAATTAGGGAGGTCCAATTCAAATGCCACATTGTTGATCTTCCTTTTGATCAAGAAAGAACCCAGGTATTTGGGTTTCCCAGTTTCCTGGATGGACAAGCTAACTTGAGATTAGCGGTGGACAGCCAGACAGAATTGCCAGGTTCTAGCACAAGTTCCCCCCGTCTCTTTCTATCAAAGATCTTCTTGTAATCTTCCTGAGCCTTGGTCATGGTTTCCTGTAGCAATTTGTTGTTGTTGGAGAAAAAATCCAAGGTCTCAGATACTGCAGGAACGGGGCATTCAGGAAATGCTCCAGGCAAGAAGGATGGGTGGAAACCGTAATTGGCATAGAACGGAGACTGATTAGTCGCTGAGTGTAATGAGTTATTATATGAAAACTCTGCGATGGGAAGCAGGGAGGCCCAGTCATCTTGGGAAAAAGCTGAAAAACAGCGGATGTATTGCTCCAAGGTTTGGTTCGTCCTCTCGGTTTGTCCATTGGACTGAGGGTGGTAGGCTGAGGAAAAGGACAACTCGATCTCAAGGGCACCACAAAGGGATCTCCAGAATCTGGAGGTGAACTGGACGCCTCTGTCTGAGACTATATTGGTCGGGACTCCATGTAGTCTGACGATCTCTTTGATGAAGATAGAGGCGGTCTCCGTGGCTGAGGGGGTGCCCTTCATGGGGAGAAAATGGGCCATTTTAGACAACCTGTCTACTACGGCAAAAATGGACGAAAAACCCTCTGATGGTGGGAGCTCAACGATGAAGTCCATAGAAATCATGGCCCAAGGTCTCTCTGGGACTGGTAATGGCTTCAGTAGGCCCCATGCTCTTGACCGGCTAGTCTTATTTCTGGCACACGTATCACAGGACTCCACATATGCCTTACAATCCTTGGTAAGATGAGGCCACCAGAAGGAGCGTTGGACAAGGTCAATTGTTTTCCGTGTGCCGAAGTGACCAGCAAGTTTGTGGTCATGGCACAAGCTTAGTACTCGTGCTTTCAGCTCCTCAGGGACCACAATCCTATTCTTGAACCAGAGCAGTCCATCCTTGGCACAGGCTTCAGCAGGTGGGGGCATTCTCAAGGAGGCTCGCCTGATTTGAGAAATTAAGTCTTCCTGTAGAACTAGGAAATTTCCAGAAGGAAGAATGGTGTCTGGAGACAGGGTTCTTTCAGAGTCGAGAAACATTCGAGAAAGGGCGTCAGATTTGACATTCTTGGATCCAGGTCTGTACGTAATATGAAAAATAAATCGGGAAAAAAAAAGTGCCCATCTGGCCTGCCGGGGTTTTAATCTCTTGGCCGTTCTTAGATATTCTAAGTTTTTATGGTCTGTGTAGACCAAGATGGGATGTGCTGCACCTTCCAGGAGATAACGCCATTCCTCCAGAGCTGCCTTAATGGCCAGAAGTTCCCGATCACCCACGTCATAATTCTTCTCGGAAGGAGAGAGCTTACGTGAGAAGAATCCCACTGGGTACAGGAGTGCTTTGGCACCCTGTCTCTGTGACAGTACGGCTCCGACTGCAACTTCGGAAGCATCCACTTCTAGGACGAAAGGTAAGGCAGGATTGGGATGCTTAAGAATGGTGGCTGAGGTGAACAACCCTTTGAGTCTTTCAAAGGCCTCTTGTGCTTTAGGGGTCCAGTGGAACCGGCATCCTTGTTTAATAAGTTCCGTAATGGGAGCTATGATTGAAGAAAATCCCTTGATAAACTTCCTGTAGAAGTTGGCGAAGCCAATAAAACGTTGTACTCCTTTTTTGTCAGTCGGTGCAGGCCACTCCAGAATAGCGGATACTTTCTGAGGATCCATTTTAATGCCATCAGGAGAGATGATCAAACCCAAGAACTGGATAGATTGGAGCTCAAATTCACACTTTTCAAATTTGGCGTAAAGCCCATGCTGTCTTAGCCGGGAGAGTACGGTTCGTACGTGTTTGCGGTGCTCCATCAGGGAAGCGGAGAAGACCAAGATATCATCCAGGTAAACGATGACATATAAATCCAGTAAATCATGAAAGACGTCGTTGACAAAATGCTGGAATGTTGCCGGTGCGTTGCACAGACCAAAAGGCATGACAAGATACTCATAATGACCAAATCGAGTACGAAAAGCTGTCTTCCACTCGTCTCCTTCTCTTATGCGGATCAAGTTATAGGCTCCACGGAGGTCTAGTTTAGTAAAAACGGTAACAGATCCTAACCTCTGAAATAGCTCAGGAACCAAGGGTAGCGGGTATCTGTTTTTTATAGTAATTTTGTTAAGCTCCCGGTAGTCAATGCAGGGACGTAGGGAGTGATCCTTTTTTTCCACGAAGAAGATGCCTGCCCCAGCTGGAGACGTGGAAGGACGAATGAACCCTTTCTTCAGGTTTTCGTCTATGTAAGTTTTCAAGGTGCCCAGCTCCTGCTCAGTTAGAGGAAAGATCCTACCAAAAGGAACTTCGGTACCCGGTAGAAGTTCTATTGGGCAGTCATAGGATCTATGTGCTGGAAGGGTTTCTGCCCCCTTCTTACTGAACACGTCTAGGAAATCCCGGTAAGGTTCAGGAAGGTCTTGGTAGAGCTTAGTTTCAAAGTCCATGCACAGGCATTGGGAGGAGGTTGATGGGATTCCCCGTAAGCAGTTTTGTCTGCAATATTCAGAGGAAAACTGAACTTTGCCCGTAGCCCAGTTGATGCTAGGATTGTGGGCCTGTAGCCAAGGTATTCCTAGGATAATTGGGAAGAGAGGAGAGGAGATGACATCTAGGCGTAATAGTTCCTGATGTTCCGGGCCAATGGTGGCCAAAAGAGGAACCGTTTCTTGGGTGACGGGTCCGGAACGGAGGGTGGAACCGTCTGCTAGAAAAACTGCCAGTCCTTGGGCTTTAGTTTGAGTGGGGATGTGATGAGTTTCAACGAAGGTCCGGTCAATGAATCCACTACATGCCCCCGAATCAATGATGACCGGTACTGGGATGTTCCTTCCAGGTAACTGTAAGACAATGGAGAGTGTTAAATGGCTACCGGCACTAGGTAGGACAGGTGCACACAACGAGGAGGACGGTAGACACTTACGTCTTTTATTGGGGCATGCTCTTGCAAAATGACCGGGCTCTCCACAGTACAAGCACAGGTTGAGTGTGCGTCTTCGTGTCTTCTCCTCAGGAGTCAGAGAGGGACAGAGCAGTCCTAACTGCATAGGTTCCGAACCCTCCTGGGCGGAAGCAGACGAGACCACTGGAGCTTGGTGCGGGGCACTAGGGACCCTGGGCAACATCCAGGTGAGACGTGGATGACCAACAGATCTTTCAGAGCGTCTTTCCCTGAGGCGACGGTCAATTTGGATCGACAAATTGATGAGCTCCTCTAGTGTCTGGGGAACCCCCACTCGTGCCAGTTCATCTTTTAGGGGATCTGATAATCCAAGCCGATATTGGTGACGCAAAGCAGCGTCATTCCACTTCGTGTCCGAGCTCCAACGCCTAAACTCCACGGCGTAATCTTCAGCCGCTCTGCGACCTTGTTGGAGGGAGTGCAAAGTGGCTTCAGCCGTTGCCGTTAGCTGAGGGTCCTCATACAGTTGAGACATGGCTAGGAAGAGCTCACTCACGGAGTCAAGAGATTGAGCCTTTTGCTTCAGTAGATGGTGGGCCCAGGTTTGAGGTTCACCAGTCAGCAAGGATATGACGAACCCCACTTTAGTAGCTTCCAGGGAGAACGTACGGGGTTGCAGGGCAAAATATAGTTTGCACGCGTTGCGGAACGCCTGGAACTTACTGCGATCTCCGGAAAACTTTTCGGGTGTAGGTACCCTGGGCTCTGGTGGAAGCATCACTACAGAGGGTGCCGAGGCCGGGTTGGACGCTGCTCCTGAAGGAGAGGCTGAGAGGGCCTGGACCTGCCCTTCCAATCTGGTGTAGCCTTCCTGAAGACTTTTAACAGCTTGAGTAAGGCCCGCTAGGTGCCTGCACAGTTCATCCATGGGGGAGGCCCCCTGCCCGGACTCAGTCATGGCTGCCTGATACTGTCAGGTCCCACACTTACCAGACAGGTGAGTCCACTTGGGCAGAGGGTAGGCTCCCTTACGTATCCGATTCGGGGCCCCTGGTAGAGTAGACAGGAGGCCACGAATGCGGAGTGGTATGAGGGCCTGAAGTAGAGTCCTGGAGCACAATGGTCTGGCAAGCAACCGGTGGATCTTCAGGCTGGATAGAGCAGATGCTGGGCAGGAACTAGTCAGGCTGGTCACACACAGGCAGAGGTTGGCAACGGGCTGGCAGCAGCGGTACAGGAGGGTAAGGCAGAAATGAGGTCAGACAAGCCGGGGTCGGGTTCAGGCAGCAGTCAAGGAAGGTCCAAAGGGTAAGCCGGGTCACAACGGGTAAACACTACGAGGATACAGGAACACAGGATGATCACGGAACAAGATACAGAGCTGTTTGATCAGGCAGCACTGGGTCAGCATGGAGGCAGGCTTCAAATAGGCCGATTGGCACCAAAACGCCGCGCACGTGCACGCGCCGATTCGCCAAAGCGCTCCACGCCCCCGCACGCGCCCGAGCGCGCCCCCGACACCGGCGTGCACGCCCACCGAACCGGGTCGCGTCAAAAGCAACGCCCACAGGCAGACGCGCGCTAACGCGAACGCGCGTACGCACGAACGCCCGGACGCCACCCTGCACGCCACGGCCGGCCAGCCCAGACACACCGGCGCCCCCAGGGGCACGCGCCCCAGCACGGACAGGAACGCGAGCGCCAACACGCCCCGGCGCGCCCCGGCGCCCAACCAGGTAACCTCTCTGACAGTGATTTTTCCCAAAGCCAAATTTGGAGGATGCACACAGTGTGTCAACATGTGCTATCTGCCATCACGGGAGATCAATGGACGCGTTTTGGGGGTGCAACCCCTTCCTCAATTATAAAGTAGCGGTGAGGAAGGGCTTTCTCCCCCAAAACACGTCCCTTGATCCCCCCTGATGGCAGAAAGCACATGTTGACATTGGGAAATTTGTGTGCATCTTCCAAATTTGGCTTTTCCAGGGGTGATTTCCCCCCATCTGAACGCAATATCAAACACAGTTCCTAAATACTCATGTCTGATATTGCCTTCCAGTTCTACCAAATGTGAACTTTGTAAGATCAAGATTTGTGTCTTTCTTGTGGGTTTTACACAGGCCTGTTTTCTATAAAATGCACATTTTGATTTTGGATAATGACACCACAAAAATTGTTATACAACAAACATGTCGGTTTTATCAGAAAAACCTTTGGTAAATGCACATGTGATTGTGCTGGTATTAAAAAGATTGTTCATCAAGAATGTGTGGATTATTGTCTCAACGCTACAACACTTTTGGGGTGATGTAATTGTTGTTTGATGAGAAAATGGGGGTAATTTCCTAAGGGCAAATCCACTTTGCACTACAAGTGCAGTTTCAGTGCAGTTGCAAGTGCACTTGTAGTGAAAAGTGTCTTTGCATTTAGTAAATAACAGCCAACAGTTACACAATCACGACATTTTCTGGACTCCACACATTTCTGTCAGGGTCAGCTAAAACAAACACAAGCAGTAAATGTCCACAAAGAAGAGCCTGGGGGGAGATGCCTGTGGAGAACTTGAGGTCCTGCAGGCTTCTCCCTGTCGCCAAATACCGCAAGGTAGCGACCAACCTCTGCTCTGGAGTGACGGCTTGCCTCATGCAGGTATCCTGCCTGCTGATATAGGGGGTCAGCGAAGCCAACAAACGGTGAAATACGGGGTCCGTCATCCTGAGAAAATTCCTGAAATCACCAGGATTATTCTCACGGATCTCACGGAGCAAAGGCATATGACAGAACTGGTCACGCTGAAGCAACCAATTCTTGGTCCATGAACTCCTCCTCGCCCTGTTCATGGACTGGACTTGTGTCAAGGTCAGGACCCCAACACCAAGCCCCCGCACAGCACGAACTCTACGAGGAGTACGCATACGAAACATGGCTAGAAAACGGTCGGCTGCTCAGAACGAAGTAACAGAACGCACTGAAGAACAGCAAGGCCTGTGAAGAGCGACCTGAAAAACAGCAACGAGCGGACAAGATCGCACAGAAAACTCCGATACGAACTGACTGCACGCACTGAAG
This sequence comes from Lithobates clamitans, assembly GCA_037952925.1. Lineage (NCBI taxonomy): Eukaryota > Metazoa > Chordata > Amphibia > Anura > Ranidae > Lithobates > Lithobates clamitans. The sequence continues at coordinate 1,170,545 of JBBGZY010000668.1, read as the reverse complement.
AGCAAATACAAACCCACAAGCACAAACTGAACGGCAGAAAACGACCTGAAAGCCACGAGTCTGAAAAAGCGCGAATCGTCTCTCACCAAACTTTTACTAACACGAGATTAGCAAAAGGAGCCCAAAGGGTGCCGCGCTTGGTTCTGAACCGGCCTTTTCTAGTCTCGTCGTACGTGGTGTACGTGACCGCGTGGTTGTCGATCGGAAATTCCGACAACTTTGTGCGACCGTGTGTAGGCAAAACAAGTTTGAGCCAACATCCGTCGGAAAAAATCCGAGGATTTTGTTGTCGGAATGTCCGAACAAAGTCCGACCGTGTGTACGGGGCATAAGTCTCTCAAAGACTTCAATCAATACAAATCTGCCCTCCAAAAATACTATTCTTTCCTCCACACTGCCAAGCAAACCTATTTTACAACTCTTATTAACACCTTCTCATCCAATCCCCGTAAACTCTTCTCTACCTTCAACTCTCTACTTTGTCCTCCACCACCTCCACCCACTGACTCACTCACTGCCCAGGAGATTGCTAATCACTTCAAAAACAAGATTGATACAATCCGTGATGAAATCTCCATTCTACAGGTATCGCCCCCAGCTAAGACCCCATGTCAACAGGTACAACTGACACTCCCCCTATTCAAATCTGCTACTACAGATGAAGTTGCTAAACTCCTCTCTATCGCCCACCTAACCACCTGTCCCCTGGACCCTATTCCCTCTCAAATGCTACGGTCACCCTCTGACCCCATCCTACACTCTCTAACCCACATCTTCAATCTCTCCCTCACCTCCGGCATCTTCCCCGACACTCTAAAACATGCACTGGTCACCCCCATACTCAAAAAGCCGTCCTTGGACCCTACAAATCTTAACAACCTACGCCCTATCTCCTTGCTCCCCTTTTCCTCTAAACTCCTTGAAAGCCTGGTTTACAACCAACTGAGTGACCACCTCATTAAAAACAACCTTCTTGATCCCCTTCAATCTGGATTGCGCCCTCAACACTCCACAGAAACTGCTCTTTTAAAACTCACAAATGACCTACTAACTGCAAAAACCAATGGACACTATTCTGTACTCCTACTTCTGGATCTTTCAGCTGCCTTTGACACGGTTGACCACCCCCTCCTCCTCAAAAAACTTTACTCCCTCGGTCTCCGTGACTGTGCTCTTCAGTGGCTCTCATCCTACCTATCCCAACGCACCTTCAGTGTAACTTACAATTCTACTTCCTCCACTCCTCTTCCCTTCTCTGTCGGGGTCCCCCAAGGTTCTGTTCTTGGACCTCTTTTATTTTCAATCTACACCTCTTCCCTGGGTCAGCTGATAGCCTCTCATGGCTTTCAATATCATTTCTATGCTGATGACACACAAATCTATCTCTCCACCCCTCAACTCACTCCATCAGTCTCCTCACGCATCACTAACTTACTAACCGACATATCTGTATGGATGTCACACCACTTCCTCAATGTTACGTACCTGGGATGTGAGCCTGACGTGTAGAGGAAGGCCTCTCGTACAACTCCGGCTCGCGGACCACTGGTAGTGATACAGCAGCCACAGGAGCACGGTGGGGTATGAGTGCCTGTAAACAGTTCAATAGTCCGTGTAGTAGCGGTGATCAGCAGGCAGATAGTAGATGAGCTGACACGATGCTTGACTGGTGGCAGGCTGGGATGAACCACAGAGCAGTACCAGATGCAGGCTTGCAGGGCTGGGAGCTGTAGCAGGCTGGATGAGCGAGATGCAGGGTCAGACAGGCCGGGTCGGTAATAATCAGGCAGATCAGGCATAGACGGTAGGCAGAAGAGAGGTCAGGTCACAAGCCAAGTAGAACCGGAAGATCAGCAGACAGAATCAGCAGGCAGGATCAGAGTCTATGGGAAGCCGGGATCAGAACAGGCAGCAGGCAATCACAGGTAACAACAAGCTGGATCAGAATCAGAGGTCACACAGGAAACAGGATACAACACAGGAGCTGCAGACCAAACAGCAATGAACCTCTGTAGGAGCCCTGTTTAAATAGCCCACCTGACTTCAGTATTAGTGACAGGTGTGTGTCTTAAAGTGCTAGTACGCATGCGTGCACGCCGGGTGCTTACATGGAAAGCCTGTCTTCCCTGACACTCAAACTCAATTTGTCCAAAACTGAGCTTATAATATTTCCTCCCCCACGTGCCTCTTCCCTTGACTTCTCTGTCAAGAGCAATGGCACAACCATCCACCCGTCCCCACACGTCAGGGTGCTAGGTGTTATCCTGGACTCTGAACTCTCCTTTCAGCCCCACATCCAATCACTTTCCAAAGCTTGCCGCCTCAACCCCCGCAACATCTCTAAACTACGTCCCTTTCTAACCAATGAAACCACAAAGCTCCTGATTCACTCCCTGGTTATCTCTCGCCTTGACTACTGCAACTCACTCCTCATTGGCTTACCTTTAAACAGACTATCCCCCCTGCAGTCCATCATGAATGCTGCTGCCAGACTTATCCAACTTACAAACCGCTCAGTGGCTGCTACCCCTCTCTGCCAATCCCTCCATTGGCTGCCATTCGCCCAACGAATTAAATTCAAAATCAGTGGCGGCTGGTGCTTCATTTTTTTAGGGGGGCGCAAACAAAATCCCAACTAACCCCCCCCCTTGCCATCACTCGCCCGTGATGGGCCTATAGACACACAGAGGGATAGAATGGATTAGATAGATAGATAGATAGATAGATAGATAGATAGATAGATAGATAGATAGATAGATAGATAGATAGATAGATAGATAGATAGATAGATAGATAGATATGTAGATATGTAGATAGATAGATAGATATGTAGATAGATAGATAGATAGATAGATAGATAGATAGATAGATAGATAGATAGATAGATAGATAGATAGATAGATAGATAGATAGATAGATAGATAGATAGATAGATAGATAGATAGATAGATAGATAGATAGATAGATAGAGAGAGAGACATGTAGATAGATAGATAGATATATGCAGTTAGATAGATAGATAGATAGATAGATAGATAGATAGATAGATAGATAGATAGATAGATAGATAGATAGATAGATAGATAGAGTTAGATAGATAGATAGATAGATAGATAGATAGATAGATAGATAGATAGATAGATAGATAGATAGATAGATAGATAGATAGATACAGTTATATAGATATACAGATAGATAGATAGATAGATAGATAGATAGATAGATAGATAGATAGATAGATAGAGTTATATAGATAGATAGATAGATAGATAGATAGATAGATAGATAGATAGATAGATAGATAGATAGATAGATAGATAGATAGATAGATACAGTTAGATAGATAGATAGATAGATAGATAGATAGATAGATAGATAGATAGATAGATAGATAGATAGATAGATAGATAGATAGATAGATAGATAGATAGATACAGTTATATAGATATACAGATAGATAGATAGATAGATAGATAGATAGATAGATAGATAGATAGATAGATAGATATACAGATAGATAGAGAGAGAGACATGTAGATAGATAGATAGATATATGCAGTTAGATAGATAGATAGATAGATAGACAGACAGACAGACAGACAGACAGACAGACAGACAGATAGATAGATAGATAGATAGATAGATAGATAGATAGATAGATAGATAGATAGATAGATAGATAGATAGATAGATAGATACAGTTAGATAGATAGATAGATAGATAGATAGATAGATAGATAGATAGATAGATAGATAGATAGATAGATATACAGATAGATAGAGAGAGAGACATGTAGATAGATAGATAGATATATGCAGATAGATAGATAGATAGATAGATAGATAGATAGATAGATAGATAGATAGATAGATAGATAGATAGATAGATAGATAGATAGATAGATAGATAGATAGATAGATAGATACAGTTAGATAGATAGATAGATAGATAGATAGATAGATAGATAGATAGATAGATAGATAGATAGATAGATAGATAGAGTTATATAGATAGATAGATAGATAGATAGATAGATAGATAGATAGATATACAGATAGATAGAGAGAGAGACATGTAGATAGATAGATAGATATATGCAGTTAGATAGATAGATAGATAGATAGACAGACAGACAGACAGACAGACAGACAGACAGACAGACAGACAGACAGATAGATAGATAGATAGATAGATAGATAGATAGATAGATAGATACAGTATAGATAGATAGATAGATAGATAGATAGATAGATAGATAGATAGATAGATAGATAGATAGATACAGATAGATAGAGAGAGAGACATGTAGATAGATAGATAGATATATGCAGTTAGATAGATAGATAGATAGATAGATAGATAGATAGATAGATAGATAGATAGATAGATAGATACAGTTAGATAGATAGATAGATAGATAGATAGATAGATAGATAGATAGATAGATAGATAGATAGATAGATAGATAGAGTTATATAGATAGATAGATAGATAGATAGATAGATAGATAGATAGATAGATACAGTTAGATAGATAGATAGATAGATAGATAGATAGATAGATAGATAGATAGATACAGTTATATAGATATACAGATAGATAGATAGATAGATAGATAGATAGATAGATAGATAGATAGATAGATAGATAGATAGATAGATAGATAGATAGATAGATAGATAGATAGATAGATATACAGATAGATAGAGAGAGAGACATGTAGATAGATAGATAGATATATGCAGTTAGATAGATAGATAGATAGATAGATAGATAGATAGATAGATAGATAGATAGATAGATACAGATAGATAGATAGATAGATAGATAGATAGATAGATAGATAGATAGATAGATACAGTTAGATAGATAGATAGATAGATAGATAGATAGATAGATAGATAGATAGATAGATAGATAGATAGATAGATAGATAGAGTTATATAGATAGATAGATAGATAGATAGATAGATAGATAGATAGATAGATAGATAGATATACAGTTAGATAGATAGATAGATAGATAGATAGATAGATAGATAGATAGATACAGTTATATAGATATACAGATAGATAGATAGATAGATAGATAGATAGATAGATAGATAGATAGATAGATAGATAGATAGATAGATAGATAGATAGATATACAGATAGATAGAGAGAGAGACATGTAGATAGATAGATAGATATATGCAGTTAGATAGATAGATAGATAGATAGATAGATAGATAGATAGATAGATAGATAGATAGATACAGATAGATAGATAGATAGATAGATAGATAGATAGATAGATAGATAGATACAGTTATATAGATATACAGATAGATAGATAGATAGATAGATAGATAGATAGATAGATAGATAGATGCAGTTATATAGATATACAGATAGATAGATATACAGATAGATAGATATATAGATAGATAGATAGATAGATAGATAGATAGATAGATAGATAGATAGATAGATAGATATACAGATAGATAGATATACAGATAGATAGATAGATAGATAGATAGATAGATAGATAGATAGATAGATAGATAGATAGATAGATAGATAGATAGATAGATAGATAGATAGATAGATAGATACAGTTATATAGATAGATAGATAGATAGATAGATAGATAGATAGATAGATAGATAGATAGATAGATAGATAGATAGATAGATAGATAGATAGATAGATAGATAGATAGATAGATACAGTTAGATAGATAGATAGATAGATAGATAGATAGATAGATAGATAGATAGATAGATAGATAGAGTTATATAGATAGATAGATAGATAGATAGATAGATAGATAGATAGATACAGTTAGATAGATAGATAGATAGATAGATAGATAGATAGATAGATAGATAGATAGATACAGTTATATAGATATACAGATAGATAGATAGATAGATAGATAGATAGATAGATAGATAGATAGATAGATAGATAGATAGATAGATAGATAGATAGATAGATAGATATACAGATAGATAGAGAGAGAGACATGTAGATAGATAGATAGATATATGCAGTTAGATAGATAGATAGATAGATAGATAGATAGATAGATAGATAGATAGATAGATAGATAGATACAGATAGATAGATAGATAGATAGATAGATAGATAGATAGATAGATACAGTTAGATAGATAGATAGATAGATAGATAGATAGATAGATAGATAGATAGATAGATAGATAGATAGATAGATAGAGTTATATAGATAGATAGATAGATAGATAGATAGATAGATAGATAGATAGATAGATAGATAGATAGATACAGTTAGATAGATAGATAGATAGATAGATAGATAGATAGATAGATACAGTTATATAGATATACAGATAGATAGATAGATAGATAGATAGATAGATAGATAGATAGATAGATAGATAGATAGATAGATAGATAGATAGATAGATATACAGATAGATAGAGAGAGAGACATGTAGATAGATAGATAGATATATGCAGTTAGATAGATAGATAGATAGATAGATAGATAGATAGATAGATAGATAGATAGATAGATAGATACAGATAGATAGATAGATAGATAGATAGATAGATAGATAGATAGATAGATACAGTTATATAGATATACAGATAGATAGATAGATAGATAGATAGATAGATAGATAGATAGATAGATGCAGTTATATAGATATACAGATAGATAGATATACAGATAGATAGATATATAGATAGATAGATAGATAGATAGATAGATAGATAGATAGATAGATAGATAGATAGATATACAGATAGATAGATATACAGATAGATAGATAGATAGATAGATAGATAGATAGATAGATAGATAGATAGATAGATAGATAGATAGATAGATAGATAGATAGATAGATAGATAGATAGATAGATAGATACAGTTATATAGATAGATAGATAGATAGATAGATAGATAGATAGATAGATAGATAGATAGATAGATAGATAGATAGATAGATAGATACAGTTATATAGATATACAGATAGATAGATAGATAGATAGATAGATAGATAGATAGATAGATAGATAGATAGATAGATAGATAGATAGATAGATAGAGTTAGATAGATAGATAGATAGATAGATAGATAGATAGATAGATAGATAGATAGATAGATAGATAGATAGATACAGTTATATAGATATACAGATAGATAGATAGATAGATAGATAGATAGATAGATAGATAGATAGATAGATAGATAGATAGAGTTATATAGATAGATAGATAGATAGATAGATAGATAGATAGATAGATAGATAGATAGATAGATAGATAGATAGATAGATACAGTTAGATAGATAGATAGATAGATAGATAGATAGATAGATAGATAGATAGATAGATAGATAGATAGATAGATAGATAGATAGATAGATAGATAGATAGATAGATACAGTTATATAGATATACAGATAGATAGATAGATAGATAGATAGATAGATAGATAGATAGATAGATAGATAGATATACAGATAGATAGAGAGAGAGACATGTAGATAGATAGATAGATATATGCAGTTAGATAGATAGATAGATAGATAGACAGACAGACAGACAGACAGACAGACAGACAGACAGACAGATAGATAGATAGATAGATAGATAGATAGATAGATAGATAGATAGATAGATAGATAGATAGATAGATAGATAGATAGATAGATAGATAGATAGATAGATACAGTTAGATAGATAGATAGATAGATAGATAGATAGATAGATAGATAGATAGATAGATAGATAGATATACAGATAGATAGAGAGAGAGACATGTAGATAGATAGATAGATATATGCAGATAGATAGATAGATAGATAGATAGATAGATAGATAGATAGATAGATAGATAGATAGATAGATAGATAGATAGATAGATACAGTTAGATAGATAGATAGATAGATAGATAGATAGATAGATAGATAGATAGATAGATAGATAGATAGATAGATAGATAGAGTTATATAGATAGATAGATAGATAGATAGATAGATAGATAGATAGATAGATAGATAGATAGATAGATAGATAGATAGATAGATATACAGATAGATAGAGAGAGAGACATGTAGATAGATAGATAGATATATGCAGTTAGATAGATAGATAGATAGATAGACAGACAGACAGACAGACAGACAGACAGACAGACAGACAGACAGACAGACAGATAGATAGATAGATAGATAGATAGATAGATAGATAGATAGATACAGTTAGATAGATAGATAGATAGATAGATAGATAGATAGATAGATAGATAGATAGATAGATAGATATACAGATAGATAGAGAGAGAGACATGTAGATAGATAGATAGATATATGCAGTTAGATAGATAGATAGATAGATAGATAGATAGATAGATAGATAGATAGATAGATAGATAGATAGATAGATAGATAGATAGATAGATAGATACAGTTAGATAGATAGATAGATAGATAGATAGATAGATAGATAGATAGATAGATAGATAGATAGATAGATAGATAGATAGAGTTATATAGATAGATAGATAGATAGATAGATAGATAGATAGATAGATAGATAGATAGATACAGTTAGATAGATAGATAGATAGATAGATAGATAGATAGATATATAGATAGATACAGTTATATAGATATACAGATAGATAGATAGATAGATAGATAGATAGATAGATAGATAGATAGATAGATAGATAGATAGATAGATAGATAGATAGATAGATATACAGATAGATAGAGAGAGAGACATGTAGATAGATAGATAGATATATGCAGTTAGATAGATAGATAGATAGATAGATAGATAGATAGATAGATAGATAGATAGATAGATAGATAGATAGATACAGATAGATAGATAGATAGATAGATAGATAGATAGATAGATAGATACAGTTAGATAGATAGATAGATAGATAGATAGATAGATAGATAGATAGATAGATAGATAGATAGATAGATAGATAGAGTTATATAGATAGATAGATAGATAGATAGATAGATAGATAGATAGATAGATAGATAGATAGATAGATAGATACAGTTAGATAGATAGATAGATAGATAGATAGATAGATAGATAGATAGATAGATAGATACAGTTATATAGATATACAGATAGATAGATAGATAGATAGATAGATAGATAGATAGATAGATAGATAGATAGATAGATAGATAGATAGATAGATAGATAGATATACAGATAGATAGAGAGAGAGACATGTAGATAGATAGATAGATATATGCAGTTAGATAGATAGATAGATAGATAGATAGATAGATAGATAGATAGATAGATACAGATAGATAGATAGATAGATAGATAGATAGATAGATAGATAGATACAGTTATATAGATATACAGATAGATAGATAGATAGATAGATAGATAGATAGATAGATAGATGCAGTTATATAGATATACAGATAGATAGATATACAGATAGATAGATATATAGATAGATAGATAGATAGATAGATAGATAGATAGATAGATAGATAGATAGATAGATAGATAGATAGATAGATAGATATACAGATAGATAGATATACAGATAGATAGATAGATAGATAGATAGATAGATAGATAGATAGATAGATAGATAGATAGATAGATAGATAGATAGATAGATAGATAGATAGATAGATAGATACAGTTATATAGATAGATAGATAGATAGATAGATAGATAGATAGATAGATAGATACAGTTATATAGATATACAGATAGATAGATAGATAGATAGATAGATAGATAGATAGATAGATAGAGTTATATAGATAGATAGATAGATAGATAGATAGATAGATAGATACAGTTAGATAGATAGATAGATAGATAGATAGATAGATAGATAGATAGATAGATACAGTTAGATAGATAGATAGATAGATAGATAGATAGATAGATAGATAGATAGATAGAGTTATATAGATAGATAGATAGATAGATAGATAGATAGATAGATAGATAGATAGATAGATAGATAGATAGATAGATAGATACAGTTAGATAGATAGATAGATAGATAGATAGATAGATAGATACAGTTATATAGATATACAGATAGATAGATAGATAGATAGATAGATAGATAGATAGATAGATAGATAGATAGATATACAGATAGATAGAGAGAGAGACATGTAGATAGATAGATAGATATATGCAGTTAGATAGATAGATAGATAGATAGATAGATAGATAGATAGATAGATAGATAGATAGATACAGATAGATAGATAGATAGATAGATAGATAGATAGATAGATAGATAGATAGATAGATAGATAGATACAGTTATATAGATATACAGATAGATAGATAGATAGATAGATAGATAGATAGATAGATAGATAGATAGATAGATAGATAGATAGATGCAGTTATATAGATATACAGATAGATAGATATACAGATAGATAGATATATAGATAGATAGATAGATAGATAGATAGATAGATAGATAGATAGATAGATAGATAGATAGATAGATAGATAGATAGATAGATAGATATACA